>JAGFPH010003000.1:90111-127454 GCA_018207615.1 Philaenus spumarius
AATGTTCTCACACTTTACTGTGTACACAAGGTTTAACAGTAGATGAGCACAAATTAAATATAAACGAAGAATTTTTTTGGAGTAATTTAGGAATATAAATATTAAACTATTATATATATGCATTTTTAAATACAATATATATTTAACTGCAACGAAGGTAATTGTATTTAATACTATGCAGAGTTACTTTTAGAATAGTTAAAAACTTAGTTTTATCATTTTGGGGAAATATTATAACGTATAAAGAAATATCAACTTATTAATCTTAAAACAGTATCAAAAAATCGATAAGACTACTTACTATCATAATAAAAATGAAAATAGGGTTAGTTGTTAAAAAAACCTTTAAATACACACTAATAATACGTAAACAATTTTGGTTTGTTGTTGTGCAAAAATAACTCCATTTCTTAATCTGTGCTTTCAAATGAATTAAAAATTTTAGATAAAATATTTGAGACTGTTATTGCGGCAACAAATACAATCATTTTAACCAATTGACTTTCGTAAATCCTAATGTATGCATTTTAAAGTATATTTACAGCTATAAAATCTATCCATTTCTTATTGAAATGTGAAAAGTGTGTTGCTGTTATAAACATTTGTTTAAATAACGCGTGCTTGGGCAAAAACGATAGTACATAAATATTTACCCCACCAATCAATCTTGCTAAAACACTAATTAATGATTTTGAACGCAAAACGAAAGTTAAAATTTCAATAAAACTAATAAAACATAAAATACGAGAAAGTATATTTGATCACGTTTGGTCCTATATGTTTTTGCATTTTGGGATAAATTTATGATAATGAATAATTAAAGTTTCTTACCTTATCGTTTTTTTCCGTCAAGTGACCTCACTTTTGTAAATTGTGACGCGTTTCGGGCAAGTTGAGTCGCAAGTTGGGCCAGCAGCCGACGTGTGCACACCTAAACGTGAACTGTATTGTGTTTGTGTTTTGTGTATGTTGTGTTTTTTAAAACTTAACGACCTTATATGGGAGATATTATTCTTAAATTGTCTGATGATGGGTTAACAAGCCCGAAACGCGTCACAATTTACAACAGTGAGGTCACTTGACGGAAAAAACGATGATGTAGAAAATTTTAATTCAATACCATTAGTGGACCTGGATACAAATAAAATGTATTCATTTATGATAACTTAAAATGTAATGAATTTTGTGCCACATAAAAAAACTATCCACCAATCAACCAGACAAATATGCTTGGTGATTAGTTTTAAGAAGGAAACATGTATAACGAATTAACTAACAACCTAGATGATGTTAATCACTACTTTTAATCATTCATACCGCTATTGGTGACAAAATAAAAAATAAGATGTCTACTCAGACAAGATTATATAAGAGTGCCTTCTACGTTACAATATAAATAATTTGGGTTAGTGTTTGCAACAAAAACACTTTTTTAAGATGATACATTATGTTTTACTGAGTATTTATGAAAATAATAATGTGTAGGAATAGCAATATTCAAAAATTGGTTTAGTATTAAAATTTTGTTTTTTCTCAGAATAGTGTTAAAAACTGGCAGAATTTCGAAATGGTAAATTATTGGTTCAGATTGCATAGAAAAACTTGTTTGGTAACTGTACAAGTCCTACATTTTGCAAGAATTTCCAACTCGAAACTTATTAATCAAACCTATCTATGTTGACTGTAAATCCATAACAACCAACGCAACTCTGTATAGTAGAACCTATCTCTAGAGAGCTTGTTATGAATTATTGGCTGACGATGTATAAACGTATATTGGGTATGGTTAGTATAATTGGGTTGAACTAGTTGATAGTTTGATCTTACAATATACAATTCAAAATGTGGTTTAGTGTTAAACAAGAATGTAATTGAAGGTCATTGAATAGTTCAGTATTTAGGTAATTAAAAATACAAAGACAAGTGTACCTAAATAAAATTATTTAAAGTATTACCGTTAAGATAATTTGTTAATGCACTTTGAAATTAATTGTTTCTGTAAATTCTGCGGACGTTAAATAAGGGAGCCAAGAAACGATAATTAATTAATCTTCCATTATGTTTCTAATATGATGAGGTTGTAGAAATCTTTTCAAATAAACCACTCATGAAATTTTCAAGGTTTGCGCTATTGTATGACTCACACAAACACCAAGTGACACTCTAGTAAAGGTACCGATCAACAACAGCGGAATATTTGTATACACTTGTTTGTGTTATCTTTGGGTTGTAACCAATGTTTAATGTGTTAACGATTTCTAAACAACAGAATTAGTATAAAACATTGTTTATAGTGATTGTATAATAGTAAAATGTATAGTAAAGTTAATAGTAGCTGCTTTGCCTTTTTGTAGTAAATATATATGATAAATTTATTTGTACCAACAATTTCTTTTGCATATTACCTACAGAACAACTATAAATAAATAGTTATAATTAAATGGTTCAAATTGAGCATTGTAGATTACATTTTATTGGGATTATTCCTTTTGAATCTATTTAGTAATATAATATGAACAAATTAAAGCCCTAAAACTTCCTTTAAATGTTATAACTACATTTTTAAGAATAAAAATTTAATATATACATACGGGCGTGGACTGTGCAAAATATACAAGTAGATACACGCGATTTTGTAAAGTATGTAAAGTTAGGCATGATAACATTTTGTTAGGTTTTATCAGACAAGGTTACAATAAGTAAGAATAAATAGTAAGTATCGTGTTGCCAGATTACGTCGTATAAGGTTAGTAAGGCTAAACATCTGATGCTATGATTAGACCAGATAATTTTTATATTATATATTAAAGTTAAAATAAAAACCTAATTAAGATTCCATAAGACTGTAAAAATGCTAAATTTTATAGAATACTGCAGTATTTTTAGAGACATGATCCACTGAAATATTAACATGTTGATAATTACTTTAGTGAAACTATTTTATGTATTGATTTTCACGTTAATCGATAAATAAAACCTCTTGCTCATAGGTAGTGAAATAATTTCTGAGCGCTACCAGAAACTTTCTCTTATTAAAATCTATAATATTTACACTTCTACTTTCCTAATACAAACTTAAATGCAATGAATTGATTTAGGCACTATACGGGTATCCATAAATCCCCCCCCATAACTTTGGAACAAGTAGAAATAAATAAAGAGCTTCGGGGTATCTTTATAAGACAAAGGGAGATGAATTTTGGTGTAACCGACCATTTCTCAACAACCTCGAAAATCCTGGGTAATTCAAAAATCTTAAATACAAACTCTCATCAAACGATACGTCATTTTTTAAAGGGCACAAATTAGAAGTCTCTACCTTAACCCTAACGAAAATGGAGACCAATTAAATTTTAAATACAATGCTAACACAATTTTAATTACGTTACACACACTATCATCCAGTGGAAAGGAATAATGGTTCTTTGTATGTTATTAAATAAAAACAGAGAGTCATTCAAAATATAATACTAAACAAATGTTTACACAGTTACAAGGAATGAATAAACTTTCAGTTTCTCTAGATACTCCGAAGCAAGGAGGAATTTAAACGATACAGTGTGTTTATTCAATGCTGCATATCCAGATATTAAATAATGTTTCTTTGAGACAAGGCTTTATTTGGAAAAGAAGTAAATGGATGTAGTTTTGAGTGTTTATTCTAAATTTAGAATTAAGGTAAGTATTTATTTTTATTACCAATTATAGGTATTGTAACGTACCTAATTAAAAATCTCTGTTAATAAGGTGTTTTCAAACTTTTACTGGCGGCTATTTTCGATTGGGTTAATATAGAGACCTCAAATTTGTGCCATTCGTCTTCATTTATCAAGCGCTTTAAAATGAGGTATCACTTAATGGGGGTTTGTTTTTAATATCTGTGAAATATCCTCTCAACTTCCCATTTTAAGAAAAGGGGTGTAATGGTCGGTTATACCAAAATCCATCTCCCTTTGTCATTAAAGATACCTCGAAGCTTATTTATTTATTTAAACTTTTTTCCAAATTTAGATGGGGGGTGGACTTTATGAACACCCTGTGTATTAATTATTAAATACAAGACTTTTACCTTCTTCAATATTCTTCTTTTTTTCTGTCATTGAACGATGGCCGTTTCGACAATTCAGTCATTCTCAAGTTTCTTTTCAGGTTTCCCTTCGTCATATTATACAAACACTTACACACAAAAAAAAACACTTACACCCCCGTATTATTAAAAATAGGCCTACATTGGATAATGTCTCTGTGCTGACGGGGGGGGGGGGGCAGAATATTCTAGACGTTTAAGTCTTTTGTTTATTGATTAATATTTAATGTTCCACTTTAATCAATATTCGGAATGGCGAATAAAATTTTGTATATTATATAAATGTATATATTAGGTAGTTAGACAATTAGTGCAGAGTTATTAATTTTGAAAGAGGAAGATCAGAGATATATTAAGGTGTAAATAACATATTTTTATCAAACAGTTAGAACAAATGATTAAGTAGAGCAAAAGTATTTTTGTGTTGTAGAAAATGTAAGTTCCAACAATATCAGAGTCCTTTGTGGACAAAGTGATAAGTGGTGTGTTAAGTGATTCTTACAAAAGCGAAGTAAAGTTATTCTGACATTGTTAAATCAAGCTTATTCTAAAAATGTTTAAACATTTAAATAAAAATATATAAATTTGTAAAATGCATCATCATGTATTTTACTTAGCTATATATCTAGAAAATGGCAACATCAAAAACCTTTTCGAACATTAAAATTTACCCCAAAAAACAAACCAATTATTTTTTTAAATCTTTTTCGTACTATCTGGTAACCAGTTCTAAAGCTTAAATAATTGCCACAGCGATTAATTTCAAAATGTTACAGTTTGATTTTTGGGTATTTATTAGACTACTTATAAATTATTAAACTGCGTACTTAAATTAAAATTAGTATCTCCTAAACTTCTTTAGGTTAGATTTGGAAAACATTAACTTTCGTAAATTACACACGATCATAATTACCGTTTTAAAATAATGTAATATATACACTGTATTAATCATGATCATATTGTATAAACCATTCTATATTATGTCTAAAACAATATTGTTGATGAGCGTATCATGTAAGCTATGTAGTTTGCGTTATTAATACCTTGAATACAGATTTAAGTTATTTCTGATATTAAAGGCAGATTGTAGTTTGTGGTTCAGTGTTGCAACTTTCAAGATAATGAGTCACGTGGTACAATCACGTCAGCATTAATCACTCCTAACGTTTCCACATTTTGATATCTGTGCTAATGTATAATGACAGGCACATACCAAGCAATTCAGCCCGCAGGTTCTATTATAATGAAGCTGTGAGATCATGATGTTTATTATTTTATCTGTAAATAAGTCGCATTCTTTTACAGAACAACTAAATTTTCTTCTACAATTTCTGTGGATAAACCTTGAAGTATTCTCCCTGCGGTTTAAACTGTAAACATAATAAAACCGTTAAAAGTTTGTTTTTCACTTTATAAACACACAAACATACTATTAGATATTAATGTAAACTGTATTGGTAATAAAATAAACTGCAATAGTTCATCTTTAATTTAACGAAATACACATTTTCGTTGCATTGTATCTAATGGACATAACTTGGAATCTAAATGTCTCCGATTTGAGTCATAAATATCATGCAGTTTTTTAATGGTCAAAAAAACTTTTCAAGTAATCACAGAACGAAACGCTAATTTATTTTAAAATTTTGTCTAGATACTTATTAACACATTTATCTACGTCGAATTAAATTGTATATATTATTTTTATATATAAGTTTATTTACTTGTTGTATTCCAAAACTTTTGGTTGTTATATGACATAATACGTAAACCTTTCCTTGATATTGCAACTCTTGTTTTTTATGTACAACTGACTGAGATGGACAGATTATCAATATTCAGAATAGGAAAATTGTATATTGGCTTTTAGATTACATGAGGCTATAAGAGAAAGATAATGTTGGTACTACTTTCGGATGCAACGTTGAATTAATCAAAATGTACTTATAGATTAATTTAAGAAAATGATTTGTAGTTTATTCCTTTTTCATTTCTGGAATAAATCTGTGTAATTCCACTTAATTTTGTTCTATTGACCAATTAGATAAACTATTTAATAAATTTAATTGAGATAAATTAGTTGTACTATTTGTGAATTAGATAAACGCCTATTTATTCATTCCAAATACTCAAATTAGTCTAGTTTAAAATATTCAACAGGCAACACAAATTTGTTTTACTTAGACAGTTTTTTTATAAATACTTTGAACAAGTTGTCGACAGTCCGTTTCAGCAGACGTAATTACAGATTGGTGGCTTTTTAGGCTAAACACTAAAGGCCGGTTTACACGCTCAAGCCATTTGCACAAACTGGCTTGCGCAAGCCAGTTTGTGCAAACGAACTGAATAAAATATTTCCATTTACACGCTCAGTTCGGTTTGTGCAAATATGAAGTGAGGAACCCTAGTTTGTTCATTTCAACGATAAACTTCTTCATTAATTACATAAAAGTTGTTATCAGTTGTGTTTAAATTATTATAAAATCAGTTTGTATTGTTCAAAATGGAACATCTGGACGAAGAACTAATCTTCTTTCAACTGCTGCGGTGTGCACTGTGAAGAAAAAGAAGGACATGAATGCTAAAAAGAAAAATGGTGTAAACCATGGTTCTTACAGAAGGATGTGTTTTCTCATACCAATTTAATTGATGAACTACGTAGTGAGCCTGATGATTTTCGCAACTACTTGCGTATGGACGAAGCCTAGCATACATGAATTTGCTAAATTTAATTACACCCATCATTTCGAAAGCAGACACCGTTATGAGACGTGTGATTACCTCCCATGAACGGATATCAGCTACGCTGAGATTTTTGGAAACTGGGAGAAGCTAAGAGGATTTGAAATTTTCGACGGTTATTTCCAAACCAGCTCTAAGCGCCATAATTTCAGAAACACGCGACGCAATTTAACGAATTAAAAGACAAATATCTCAAGGTAAGTTTATTGAATATTATTAATAATACAAAATTACAAAAGAAATTTAGTATAAACACTTCACTTTTCGCAAATAATAAGGGAACGACTTGTAAACTTCAATAAATTCAATTAGAAATTCTTTTTCACTTGACATTTTATGAACCAACAAACAATAACAAACAATACACAATTAATATAACCAACACACTCTGGAATACGGATCGTAAATAACATATCAGTGTAAATAACAGGTGGGGGTAGGATATCATTCAATATGCATGCGAAGATTGTAACTTTGGCTTGCGCAAACGTCAAACTAGCGTTCACACGCACCAATCTATTTGAGCAAACTGGCTTGCACAAGCCAGTTTGTGCAAATGGCTTGAGCGTTTGAACGGACCTTTACACATACAAACTGAACAAAATCCAAGTATGACTGCGTAAGTATGAATAGAAAGGTGTACACATTATATTGGTTAGTTCTATACTGCGGTAGGTAGGGCATTGTCTCCAACAATGCACTGCTGACAGCATATACAAGGTAATTATTGCATTGTTTTTTTTTTTAATTTTTCGGATGGAGGGGGAGTGAATTAGACAGCATTAGGGAGCCCGTGTTCCCTCAGGGCTCTATAACAAGGGCTATACCATTTTGATCATTTACCGTGACCCAGTATCGATCGCCTATGACGTCACCATGCTGACATGCTGAAGCTGGTAATATTTCAGTAATGTGCTCGCAGTCATTTACTCGCTGTTGTAACTCGATGATAGCCCAATGTAACATGATGAACTATGAAACAACAAAAAAGTCTTTGACGTATTTCCGTCTGCACAATCTTTGTAAGTAACGTCTCTGGAACATATAAGTGGTATTTTTAGGAACATTATTGTTTTTACATATATTATTTATTAAAGTTTGAATAAAAATTTAATTTCTGTGTATTTGGAATTACATTTATATTTCGTATAAAACTGAAAAAAAAAATCATACAGGAATTAGTGTTTTCACACTGTTCTAAAGGTGATGAATGAAGGAACAAGTTATTTTTATTTAGAACTATTGAGGATATTGAATATTTTTTACTAAAAATTATGTAAGTTTATAAAACACATTACATAATTTATTTGTATAAAAATTACGTTCTATCGTGGTAATAGCAGGTATGTAATTGGAACTCAATAAGTACACAAAGAGGTAATATTTGTGATGGTTCTACTTAAGAGTAAAATTGGTAGTCGTCTAAATAACCAACCGATCTTAGACAAGATACGTATATAGACATTTGGTGAAAGTTTTAACACTATTTATAAAAATCTTAAACATGTATGGATGTTATATTTTATTTAGTCAAAATATCTTAAAATAATAATATTAAATGTTCCTGTTTTGTTTTAATAGTTAGTAATTGAAACAGAAATTTGCTGAAGGATTACTAAAAGTAACAATATTGACATTTAAAAAGAATGTTGTAAATCATAGAGGAGGAAGTTGCATTCTGTTTACAAGAGTTCATTAGGGACGAAGGCAAAGCATGCACCCTCTCTTCCGTACACGTTCGTGACTTTGCATATAATGTTTTCAAATGAATATTTACAGTTCATAATCCTTATTCTAGTACAAAGCAAATAATGTCACTGTAAGACAATATTATTTTAATAAATTAACACTTTCAAAATATCCTATTAATTAGATAACAAAATGTAATCTACGATTACATTATTTTATTAATACAAATATTACCATTAAATTGGCACCAGTACTGTATTTCAAGAAGCTGCAATTTGTAAACTAAAACCGAAAGTCTTTTCCCTCTATTGTTGACTTTACTTGACTACAAAGACGTTGTCAGCCTTGCACATTTCAAAATAGGGTAAACAATACACGTAAAGTGAGACAGATGCTTTTGTAAATGATATTTGTCCACTCATTTATTAGTGAAATTATTGCTAAGAAACTAACTTGCCCCAAAGTTGTTTCACACTACCACTAAACAAAAATTCGTATAAGCAATTAATTAGTATTTTAGGTACGTTTTTTTAAATAAATATTTATTTAATTTATTTCACTTCCCACCTTTCAACGAGACCAATTAAATAATCGAACTTATACTAAACTGTCTGTATTACAATTTGTAATTAATATAATTCCAAAGTTAGGCACAACTATATGTCTAATTTTAGACTTAAAAAATTTATAGTTTCTGACCATATCTTTTACGATGTCTAGGAATGTTTATAGTCTAGGAACAAAAGTGGGACAACACCAGTCATTTTATTAGAATATTTTGGCCAATTCATAAATTCACTTTATAATGTAAATGAAGTTGGTCTAAATCCTGATAGTAAATGCTTTGACAAAGTACAAAATTAAAAATAGCATATGCTTTAGTTGAGTTTTAAACAATTTGTATCTGTTCACACAAAAAAAAAAATGTTTCTCGTACACCAAATGTACCCATTACATAATAAAAACTTTAGGTTTGTTTATAATATGATGTGTAAACATATAAAGCCTGGGTAGGTTTTTATCTGACCCAGGCTCTAACTGGACACGAGTGCTTTGTGTGTTCCCTCTGCAGAGAATAACAAAATGTTCCTGTAACATCTGCGGTGCGGAGAGGGACTACGTATGGCACACGCTGTTCTAATGTAAAATGTGAACCATTCAAAGAGATGAATTAAAATAAATCATAGGCAATGGGATCAAGAAGGGCAATAACATAGTTATTATAATGCTGGGGAATAACGGAAAATGGGACATCATAGACAACTATATAAATGAGGTTCTAAAAGAAAAGCAAAATTAGTGAACAATGAAACGATATGGTTTGCCAAGAAGTAGTGCAGCCATGTGATCCCTTGGCATAGAATAGTTAAGAACACAAGCATTTTCCATGGTTCTACAAACAATATATGAAATGTAAAAAAAATAAATTATTGTCTGTGTCGACTCCAATAGTAGTTTTTTTTTAATTTATAGATGCTCTATACAATCTCTTAGACTATTTATCTATACTAATATTATAAAGAGGTAAAGTTTGTTTGTTTGTATGTAGGGGGTAATCTCTGGCACTTCTGCACCGATTGAAATAATAGTATTACTAATAAAAAGCTACACTATCTCTGAGTAACATAGGCTTAATTCATTTCAATAAAAACCTTCTTTTATTTCAATATTTGTAAACTTAGTAGGAAAAAAATCTTAGGTTAGGCCTACCAACACATAAACCAAAACATGTATTTACATGTATTACCATAGCAACCAATTGAATAAAATAACAGATAACATAGCTGTTTGCTCCAATATTTAAATTAACAGCTGATTTCAAAATTTGAAGCAATTATTTTTGTATTTCCAGCTTTTATTTTAGGGTTTTAAAGTGTAGACCTGAGCCTTGCTGGTTCTTTTAACCATTATTATAACTGGTGTTATAAAATATAAGAAATAATTTAATTTGAACATTTAACATTATTTACCATCTTAGTTTTGGGGTTATTATTAATCCTAAACCTTTATTATAAATAAAACATAACATATGTTTTTAGAAGGTTCCATTGGTGGTTGGCGTGCGGAGCACGCAGGGGTCTCCCCTTGTTTACTATAAATGTAGATCACCTATTACAGTAGCAGCATATTTGTATTACTTGAGTTACTCTTTGTATGAGCATAGTATATTATGAATAATATACTTGTAAGACATTGGAACAATATATGCATCAGAATATCTCTATCCTAACCATACTGGCAACGTCTAAGGTAACACCATACAATGTTATTAATAATACAAACACGACATTAACAACTTCACTCAATCCAACGCAGAGTTGACTACAGAGATCAAATATGTAGGGCTTTGTGCGCTTACACAACAATGAACTGTATACATACTGTGAATTAACCTTCTGTAACAGCAGGGGTGGTACTTTCTTGTTCGTGATATGTTGATTGGGAAACATAAAATGCTATTTGAATTTATAACTTGATCAATTATATACGAGAATTATTGATTTATAGTTTGATTGTTTTATTCCAAGCAAATAGGAAAACTACTCTAACTTAAGTGTTAAACAAAATTTGCATTAAATTTCCCAATTATTTATTACAACTTGTGTTAAGGTGACTTTATATAAATATATGGATATATATCTCGTTAGTTTTTGTAAGACTTAGCCTGTTAGTTAAACTATAGTTATATGACTTATTGTAAATAAAATGTAGTTATTATTAACTCAAATCAAATACTTTAGACAAAAGTATGGATTATTAGGATAGGATTAATTTTTATAATTATTACATTTTAATAGAATAACTTATTAATGTTAGGTATATTGTTATTATTTTATTTTTCTTAGCAAGTTAAATTTGTTCAATATTTTACACAAAAATCAAATACCTATACTCAAGTACTCAAATCATATACTCTACTTTCTTTCACAATTTGAAAACCAATAAATCTATATATTATATAAGAACCTTTGTTCTGATTGAATAACTAACAGTCTGACAGAATAAAAGTGGAACAAAATCTTCTTAAGATACAAATACGAAATTTTAAGTTGTGTCCAGCTTCGACTGTCTGAAACTTCACGGGAATATTTGTCTGCTAAAAACAATTAAATAATGCAATACAACATGTGTCCTATCTCTATTCGTTTCCTGTCTGTCAGTGTGTATGTGATTTTTATTTTTACAAAATACTTAATATTTTTGGAAGTAGCAAAGATATTGAACTTAAACTTTGTATACGTATTTTGTGCGTAACCTTTTATCACTGTACGAAAAATTATAACATTATTTTAAATATTTAAAAAATGGCGGCTGTTTATAATTTTTAATGTCACATATCTCAAAAACCGCTAACTTTACAAAAAATTACAAGAGACAAAAAAGTTTACTTTTTTAATGACAAACACAATGGGTTTTTCATTTTCCCCATATCTTTAAAGATAGCCTAGATATGGCTGAAAACGAAAAATGTTTGATACAAGTGGTGTAGATCTAACACAAACATAAAGATTAAGGCAATACATTTTTCCTTTTTTTAACAATATCTTCGTTATCATTTGAGCTACAGGCAAAATAAAAAAAACATTTTGTCTGTCATTAAATATGTAAACTTTTTCGTCTCTTGTAAAGTTTTGTGTAAAGTTAGCCGTTTTTGAGATATGTGACATTAAAAATTATAAACAGCCGCCATTTTAAAAACATTTAAAACAATTTTATAATTTTTCGTACAGTGATAAAAGGTTACTCAAAAAAAACGTCTACAAAGTTTAAGCTCAATATTGTTTGCTACTTCCAAAAATATTAAGTATTTTGTAAAATAACATACATACAGACAGACAGGATACGAATAGTGATAGGACACATGTTGTATTGCATTACTTACTTGTTTTTAGCAGACAAATACGCCCGTGAAGTTTCGGACAGTCGAAGCTGGACGCCCTGTATTTATGGGTTCATAGACGACCAACAAGAAATGATTTTTGCTAAATTTGTATTTTAAAGCGTAAAAATTGTGAATTTTTTTATAACACAGCTACTCGGATAAAAAATTGAGCAACATATGTTTCTGTACATTCATTACCATACCAAGAAACTTTGCTAATTTAGAATCAGTTTATTATTATGTACAACCAACAGATTTTTTAAGTTAGATTAACGAACTAAAACCAAACACAAACAAAATCGACGAAAAATACTTTGTGTATTATAATTCAAATTAAACATCATTCTTTTGTTACATACTATACATAAAACAGCTGTTTTGGATCAATTGATGACATTAATTTAGGTTCGCCCTACAATAAACTAAAACATCTTTACTTCCAATCAATTTGGCAAATTTAGATTCAGATATAGTTATTCTTTACAAGTAATAGTTTTATAGATTAAGTAAACGCAAACAAAAGGCTTCCTGTAGTATACGTAATACATCTGGTGTTACATATTATATTGTTTGTATTAACTGGTAATGTAAAAACATTTTAAAAATTAATTTGTCGATTATCAATTATTTGAATATTAATAATGTAATTACAACGCAATACGCAATTTGAACTATTGGGGCTGATCGTGTCTTATTTGCACATCGTTCTTCAATTAGCTATAGATCACTGCTCAATCGTAATTTTTGTGAAAATATACGTGAGTATACAATAATCTATTATCACTGGCTTCAAAATGTGTTTCCGCCAGGATTAGTGCTAGTTGTAAACAAAATATAATTTCTAATTATTACATCATGTAATATAGTTTAACGTTACACGACCCTAGTACAATTAATATTCTTAAATGGAACCCAGACAATGTAAAGTGAAAGACCTTTACATCGGCGTGAATATAAATGATTGGTCTAGGCTGTCTGCTACACTCGGCAATTTGTCCCACCCTAGGTTGTCCATAATGGAACATCAATTGTGTTTGGGTCAATAGCGCAAAACCGAAAATAATGCATTCATGAATACTAAAAATAAGTCTTTTATATTTTTTTATACAAATACTTACCACACAAATTCATTGTAAGAAATAGTAGAAACTCAATCAAACTATTGGTAAGTTAATTCCCGGATATATGTCATGCTAATTAATGAGTGTTAATTACGTGGTCCGAGATTAATTAAGTATTTATTAGTCAAAAAGGGGTGAAATAAAGACAACAGGCAACTAATAATAGTATGAGTAATACAAACTTTGTTGAAAGAGTGAACATTCTAAATAAATCAAATAAATCGAAGGTAAATTTTATTGATTTTTTTAGGTTTGTAAATAAATATAATTATTGTTCTTAAATAATATAATAATATAAAATAAATTACAGTACAATACAATGCAATACAATACACTGCAATACAATACAATGTAATAAAATACAATACAATACAAAACAATATAATAATATATATAGGTACAATATTTGTAATAATAACAACAATAAATTACACTGATTTAAATAAAACCCGAACCACAAAACAAGGAACAAAAACAATAACTAAACAACTAAAATGTAAGTTATGTTTACTACGTTACCCTTATGTACACTTCGATGACATGGTCATCATCTTCAGAGGGTTTTAACACTACTACAGTATACATGCAATATTACAGAGCTTTATATACACGCCCTTCCCCCACTCCTCCCCATACCGGTTAATCCCAGACCGACCTGGTGGGGGAATGGGTGGAGCCACATTAAATCTATTACAAGTATCTATTATTAACAATAAAACACAATTTAACAATAAAACATAAAACTATGAAATACAAAAAATTAAAAAACTGGTCTACTAAAACTATAAACAGTCAAACAGAAATAAAAAATAATAATAATAAAATACAAATAAAAAACTAATGGGCCTAATGAAACAAATAACAAACAAAAGAAAGTAAATACTTTATAAAATAAAATAAAATAACCTTTAAAATCCAATATTAAATATTAACAAATACAGATCAATAAAATATAAATAATATAGGTCTATGGTTTAAAAAATACAAATAACTGAAAGTTAAAAAATTAAATTAAAGTTAAGAAATATTACCAATAATAAATACAGTACTATCTATTGCTAAAAGTTCCTATCCAGTCCTAAGTAAAGAAAACAATGACGAGTTAGGAATAGGCCCTTTATCTGCATTTAATAACATTTACTCAACCACTGTAAGCTGCGAAATAAGAATTGAGATTGTCTTCAATGTCGTAACACGAGGTATTCAATCTGTTAATGCAATAATTGCAGTAAAAACCATACAAGTGTGATAACATCGACCAATATCGGTAGATATCAGGGTAGCTCAGATGATAGAGCATCAGGACGGAAACCTGAAGGTCCCGGGTTCAACTCCCGGTCTTGGTCTATGTATTTTCACTTGTAATTCAATTACATATCCCTTGCTGAGGAAGTGTGTAAGCGCAAAAAAAAATAACTACAATAAATTACTTACAAAAGTTTTTAGATTAGCTGGTTTTCCTGTAAGAGCTACAGTTGTGTTAAAGTTTTACGGAAAATTTTCAAATTCGGGGAAAACTCAACATCCTTTCTTCCATGAACTCAATACCATAACTCACGAAACAGCTGTTCTAATAAAATGCTTAGTAACACATGTTTGTTTACATTCATTACCATAACAACTTTACCTAGCATTTATAATCTATATATTAATTTGAAAAGCTTTTTGTAATCCGAGTAAGATCTCGAGATTTACTGGACCGATAAACACGCAATTGGTGCCAAATTAAATGTAATTGTCTGTTTATTTGCCAATTTCGCTTGGATTTAAGTTTATTACACCATTAAATTTTCTAAAAAACATACCAAACAATGTTAAAAAACATAATTATATCAGCCAATGTAAGGGAAGTAATATAAGATGTTTATAATATTGTTGAGGCTGGGTACAAGCCGAGTTTCTACTGTTTTGAACATTAAAGCAAAGTTAAGTCTACAATGAGACAAATTAATTTTCTGTGGTGGATTTAATACAGGTAAATTGTGGTGGATTTTTTACCAGTAAGTTGAGATTCAGTTCATTTATTTAATGCATATAACTTACATCATAAAAGTAAAGCGATGAGAGGTACAATGAAGATATGATTTTAGCCTAATATCTGCCTTCCATCACATTTGTTTAACGTAAAATGTATAGGCCTATATGATTTTGTTTAAAATATAGGCCTTCTCGTTCATCATTCTTAAAAAAACTTTACTGTTCAGAGTTTGTCACATAGAAAGAACGTCCTCCGTCTATCACAAAAACTGCAAGAAGATCATATTTCATTTATATGTTTCAATGGAAATAGCTTAAATATATCAACATTAAACAAATTAGCTTTAAGAACCTTTATTTTTTTATGTCAATTCATCACAATCAGTCGCTCCTTTTGTGTTAATATTTGAGAGGAATATTACTGCTATTTATTATATATATATATATATATTTTTCCACGTGTCTAGCTTATCAGGAATAATCCAATTTTTTTGTCATCTTTGACCGAAGAGCATTTGAAAAAAAAGAATATTTTAAAAGTATTTCATTTAGTTTAGTTAATATTGCAATGAAATATAAAATGATATATGCCTTATCTCACCTTACCGCGTCCTGCATTTCATATAATGTCATATGAACAGATGTCATGTGATTTGATATGATATGGTGTTATATGATTTGAAGTTTTTGTATTGCAGTAAGTGTGTGTAAATAGTATGGTCTAGAAGTCAGTGATTGTATAAATTATAATGATTGATTTTTACTTTGCAGTCTGACCATCATTATATTTTTATTATTTCTATAAATTTCACCCTTCCAACTTAACCCAAAAAAATTTCCATTTAAAAATATTATTTTTTTTAATATTCAAGAATTATATAAAAGTTATCCAAGTTTATTAAGTTTATAAAAAGAATTTATTATTCACATATTTATTGTGGCACAAAAACTGTATATTCTCTTAAATTTATTAAACACAATAATACTATAAATATGGATTGAAATAAGATCTAACATTTTGTGTCCATTTTTCGATAGTAAAAAACTAATGTATGCTATTGTTATAACCCTTAAAACTCCTAGTACCATTGTAAATAAATTGTAAGTGGAAACATATCTAATGTGTGATAGTAAAATATATTTTAAGTTAAAATATAAAGGTGTGTATAAAGGTATGAATAACTAACACGTAAGATGTATTGCTTTTGTATTAATATTCTGCCAAATCTTGTAAGTTGGATACCTACCTCATTCGATTGACATGACATTTGTTCAGTTACACAACTCTATTAAAAATAAATGTTGTCTTAACATTTTCTTGTAAAAATAAAATGTACAACAAATTATTGTCTATACACAAATGTTCTGTGCCGTTATTCAAGTCGTGCGCCACCAGAGCTATTACATTCATCAAATACATTCTGTATTACCGACCAACTATACAAGAGTAAGTAGTTCCCTTTATCCCTCAAGGCGGAACCACTCAACAGACACCAGCTGTTATAGCGGTCAGGCGCATTAACCAACTTTAGACACTGTTCAACTGATGCAGTAGGTTGAAGTAGCCATTTTTCTTTCTTTGTGAATTCGTCTAGTCACTCAAGACAAGCGACGCCATGCGTTAGCTCGTAATGTCGTTCAGAACCTTAACCTGTTCGGTAATTAAATTGTAAATGTTATAGTCGGGTGTTATTGAACGACAGTGATCTATTAAATAACATGTTTTATACTTAAAGCCTATTCAACAAAACTCCAGGTATGTCCATAGCAATATAACCAATTAAAAATGTCTTAGCGTGTTCATTTTTGCTTATGAAACATTAGCCTTGTAAGTTATTGCCAATCAAGTTAAGTTTACCTTCAAGATTATCAATAATATTTCAAAATTATTAAGTGTATTTTTAATATTTATCTAATTCAATTTTTCATTCTTTGAGTACATTCAGTGTACAATTAGTGTAACTCTTGCCTAAATTCAAACTTAAGTCTAGGCTAAAGCAATTTTTGTAACCATATTGTCATAACTTTAAAGTCATAAAGTAAAGTAAAGTAAAGTTGTGTGACTTTATTATCTTATGGTCATTCCGTTTTGAGGAAAATCTGAAATATGAACATGTGCATTATAAAAGTTTAACATGTGTTGAAAGCATGAACATGTGGTAACAGTTAAAGTTTAACATGACAAATGGTAACAGGTTAACCAATGTTAAATCTTGAATTACCAATTAACAATTATTCTCAACCTTGCTTGTTAAACACTTATCAAAATAATATAAAGGCAAACTCTTTAAGCCTAAAGTCTGTTCACAATGCTTTTGGTTTTAAAACCTACCATAAATGCTAAAACCATGTTCTTTTGTTTTACATGCAGTGTATAACTGGTGCAAGATGGAGAGTTAAATATGTTCTTCTGCAATTAAAAAAATAACATTACCTTCAGACCACCAATGCAACTCTTTACTATTTAATTTCGCCGACAGTGCCTAGTGTTTTCAAAATAGTTACACTCAAATTACTATCTATCAGTTCAAACATAGCTATGAACTATACCATAAAGTTATAATTAAATCTGCAGTGAACATTTCTCATTAATTGTTTTTTTGAATAGGTTGTGTAAATATTGTTGTCTTTCTTAAGATTTAATATTTAATAAATATATTTTATAATTTAATTTAATTGGGAGGTGCGCTATAGCAAATTTTTGGAACTACAATCCTCCAGGGATTTTTAGTCAAAATTCTAACAGTTTTTTTTATATTTATTATAAGAGAGACGTCTCACTATATTATTAAATGCCATTATTTTTTATTATTTAATTTTACTTAGCATTAAGGTTGGCCAACAAAATAAATGTTACCTATTAATAAATCCATGGTACAATGTATTTGATATTGTAATTTTGTATAGTTAATAAAATTATATAAATTTTTATTTATTATTAATGGGGAGGGTTTTTCAGCTTTTAATTTTTTGGGGAGGGATCTTTTAAATTCAACAAAATAAATATTGTAAAGCAAAACTTTTATTAAATTCTTTTATTATAACTAAGGGCATGTTTTTTTTTTAAATATATTAAAAATATATTTTTCTTTTGGTTTTGGTCAATAAATCAAAATGTAATCGAACTTTTTCTTTATTGAGTTCACCTCAATATATCTGAATTATATTTGTGAGTGATCGGCTAAGATATTTCTTCAGTTTGGCGAGTATAAATTGTTTAAGGTAAGACTTTTGAACATGTACAATCTATGTGGTCCAGTCTAGCTTCCATATATTTAATTGTTTTTATCCGAGACTGGTACATGTTTTCTGATAGATTAGAGCGTGGTTACCTTCCAATTAAAATTACTCTCTGCTACAGTTCTCATAAAGTTTGTTGATAAAAACGCAAACATTAAATGTGATTAGATAAAGTTTGGTGGGCTAAAATTTTAAGATCAATTTTTCGTCTTTTTTTTAAATTTACTCTAGGAATTTTTGTTTGGCAAAAATAAAATTTATTCAAAAAGTATCTGTACCTTTGTGTTCATAATATGGATTAATATTCCGTTAGTTAAGTCCAGAGGGATAACTCATTTGCATTCACGTCATGTCATTTCATATCCAGGGATCATATTGCACTCACGTACAAAAACCTGGCTCTCAGTACATATTGTGGATTATTATTTAACTTGCATACAAAGTCAATGTGTTGCTTTAAAATAAAACCAATAATTAGGGTTGTGTACAAATCGTAAATTTTTAGAACTAACCTGATTGCTTGAAAAAATGAACAATGCAATCAAACTTATCAGATATGTGTTTGCCTGTTTGCATTGTAAAGTGAGATGGTTGTTACCGAAAAACACTAAATAATTGTTAGTGGCAATTTTAATAACTTCTTAATAAAAATTTTGCTAATATTTTAGCACCACGTTAAGTTCTACAAAAGCAATATTATTTAAAAACTAATTGTATAGTGACATTATCAATTGTATCACATGGTTATAATAAAGTGTTTAGCATTATCTAATTAATCTGTTTTGAAATAAAATTTCCTCATGAACTATAAAAATAAAATGATGCATAATTTTGAATAGTATATTATTAATAGAATACTTATTTTACCAATGTTTGTAAAATAATTTAAACATTAATGTTATAACTTGATTAGTAAGTAGATCAAATACTCTTGCTTCATGCTACGTATCAATGGTGTGTAAGTAAATCGTTTGGAGTTTTAAAGTTCTCCTCTCAAACGATATTAAAGACAAACGTACCACAACTGATATAATATCAAAACTGATTTGGGTCGAGAAATATACAAAATTTTATTTCAAAATACTTTTTGTGATTTCGTTACAGTTCTAAATTTGAAAATACTTAAAGTACCACAATTTAAATTGTTATCGTAAAAGAAAATGTTTTCTATGGATACAAACAGATTGTATCGTTATTTCAAACAGTAATCATATAAAAATTACTGTTCTCAAAACATACAATGATTGTATTTTTTACAGTGTGTTCACAAAGTTCCTTTAACCACTGAAGAATTTGTTTGGCTTGAGGGACTTAGCTGGGTTAACAATTTCAAATGTAAAAGTATGTATACAACTAAATGATTATTAAAAGTGAAACAGAGATGAGAAACTAGAGATTAGTATCTTGCTTTGTTTTAAAGTAATGGAAAATCAAAGTTCTGGAAAATAATATTTGTATCACAACATCAAAGCAGGTTATTGATTTGTTAATTTAGGAATAAGTAAATTGTATTTTGGGAGTAAATGTATCATATTTAAAAAAATAGAAACTGTACATAAATGTAGTGCGGCACCACTAATTTATCTGAGTTCCTATGTGTACTTAAAAACTTTGGGGGAAAAATGTAAATGGAATCGGCAATACAACCCTTGACCTTTCTTCCTGCCTTTCTCTACTGTACGCTTTTCATGTACTGATAGGATAGCAATGCCTCCCTCATTTTGTTCTTGGTATTTGTTGTGATAGTTTTCAGTTTTGCCTTTTTACAAATGAATCGCTCAAATGAAGGCCAGGTTAAAGTCTTTTTTTTTATGGAAAAGAATCTGCATTGGTGTTATAATAAAAATATCATTTTCCTGATCTTTGATTGTCCATTGATTTGAAACAAAGTTATTCTAGTTTGCGTTAGTCTGTTTCTCATTTAATAAGCTTTTCAATTCTGTATTACATGACCTACCTTTACATTTGAAATTGTTAATCCCTTGCCCCCAAAATCACAGAGGTTCAGATATGTAAAAAAAAATGTGTCTTGTTATGCAACACAAAATATATACAAAGTTTTGTTAACTTATTTCCAATAACAAAAATAATAAAGTGGTTTAAAGGCAATTTATGAACACTCTGTATACATATTAATATAGAAGGGTAGACGTATTTTAATAAGGTACTTAATCAGTTATACGAATATAGAGAATACACCTAAATTGAGTTAAAGTAAATAAGTATTGTGCTCCATAAAAAGGTAAATTAAGAAGTTGAAATGTTTCCTTTAAGTTGAAATAATTCAATAGGAATTTGCATATAATTTTCCAGGAAAGAGAAAAGTCCATTCAACCACTCTTTTAGTCCATTGATAAAAATAAATGACCGGTACGACACCTGGCGGTAATTCTGATAAACAACATGTAAATCATTTTCGGAATAATTCCTGATGTTGAAGTAAAAAAATGACAATATTCAATTATTTTACAAACTTAATTACTTTTAAAACATTTTATCAAAAGCGACCTAAAACATACCACACACAATGAAAATGATTATAAAAACAGGAATAACTTTGAGACTGGATATACTAATTGTTCAATCTTGCGAAAAAGGAAAAGGGAACGAAAACAAACAAACATGGCCTACGTTACAAGTACAAAAATTCACATCTAAAATCCCTAAAAAAATATATATATATAAAAAAATAGAAATGGCCAATAATTTAACCAAAAAAACCAACATACTCCGTATGGATGTGACTATAAACCTTTCCTCCGTCTCGTAGAACGCCCCACCTCTAAGCGGAAACTGAGGATCTGATTTGAAGATATTCATAATTTCTTTGATTTGAATGCATAATAAAACTGTAATAGTTTTTTAAATTAGTTTATAAAACTAATAATTACTAAGCGAAGTTATTTGAATATATTTTATATCCAAGATAATATATTTGTTATTTTTAAACAATGCAATTGTGAAAACAAGTAGTAAACCATCTTAAAAAAACATCCCTTATCATTAATTTATTGCATAACACATACGCATACACAAAATAGATAGAATATGATCCAGAAGGCGGGAGTTTAAAAAAATAACATCTGAGAAAAAATGGGAAGGATAATTATTGTTGTTTAGGATTTGAGCTGGAACCGAGGTTTGGCGGAATGAAAAATTTGATAGTTAATTTCATACAGAAAATACAACAATTCAACACCATATAATAATAGATACTAGATGAAATTTCAATTAGTGAAGATTTATAAAGAAAATCTGCAAATAAAATATTGATATTCTTGTGAGACCAACTCATTTTAATTATATTAGTCACCCTTGTTAATAGTACGTGGTGGTATACACGTTTAATTACATTTGCCCGTTCATCTCATATTTGATACTTGATATATTGATTAATATACTCATCAATATTGATACGAATTTAATGCAAATAACATATCAATGTTGTTGGAACTTATACTAAGTTCTCAATTATTTACATTTTATGTATCAGTTTCTTGTATCCTACTTGAAAAAATCAGGCACCAAACCTTACCTGCGTTAATAATCATAGTCGTATATACATTTATTATAACTCAGTGATAAAATGAAAAAAGGACAGTTAATAAATATTTTAAGTAGCCAAGAGCTAACCGTCAATCCAGACATATATATTTTGAATAATTCAAGACTTCTGCAAATGCCAATTGTAGAAGATAGATTTGGTATTAAGTGAAATCTCAATAAGATTATATATAATGAACTATTAATTTGCATGTTGAAAGATTTTCTTGCATTTTATTAATATTAAAAAAAAATCAACTTATAATCTTTGTTATTTTTGGGTATGATGAATAATTATTACCAATTTTAAAACATAGGGGTCGTGTTAATTGTGAGTAGAGAACTTCGATGATAAAACTTTGACGGTATTTATTTGTCTTTGTAAAAAATTTAAAATTCAAGAAAATAAATTAAATATTTTGTTATTATTATTCTGTTTTTATGGGTTTTGTGTAAATTAGTTTAAGAAAGTATATAATTGTTTAAATAGAAAAGTTCGTGATTTCAGAAACAAAGTCACGTGAAAGTGCCCAACGGGCCAATAGAAGTTATTACTTCAAAAAAAGTATAAATTCAATAGAATAAATACAATTAAGAATATACAAATTATAAATTAAGTTACAAAGTTAAAATTAACCTATTCAGGGATTAGGACAGTCATCACCAATTAATGTTAATCCGAAGTTAATGTTTAGTGGCAAGAAACTCCAAATAAGGCTATAATGTTAGTACATTTTATTTATACAATTCGAGGTTTATCAATTATTTAAAATATCAATTTATTAAATTATTCTGCAGAATTTGTCTACTGTAAAAGTGTAAGCACTACAATATAATCAAAGAAACATATATTATCACTCATTTTTAGCACAGATATAGTTATCCTTACTCTACAGCATTGTATTTGAACATATTTGGTGGCTAGAAACTCCGAATATGACTAATGTTATTATATTTGGTTTGTATCAATCATTTAAAGCATATTTTTGTTCTAATATATTAGTGTAAGTAGTCTATACAGGGTGTCCCATAAGTAAAGTGCCAAACTTCGGGAAATTTGGTTCAAAATAAGAAAAAAAGTTCATTTAAACATAGATCCGAAAAAGCTTCGTTTTCCGATTGTTTTTTTGTACAAAATAATTCTTATCTAGAGAATGGTTTGACTGATTGAGTTCAAACTTGGTATGAAGTTTAACCTAACAATCATGTATCCTAAGAAAAATAAGCGATTAAATCCAGTCATGAGTTTCAAAATAAAGGCTGTTTGAAAATTTTCATACCTTATTTACTCACAAACTGTACATTTAACCAACAAAATCAAGACACCTTTTTTATAGCCCTTTCGATTCCCTATCGAATGGTGTAACTTTCCAAATTAATCGCATGAAGGATAATAGTTAAGTTATGTGTAAAAATTGGTTTATACTACCCTGCATCAACACAATACTACATTATTATAAGCACATTTGCTGTCATTATCTTTAACTTAGCTATTATCATAATACATACTGGTATTAATTAATAAAATATAATAAATTTAACACGAAAAGTAAAAAAATATTTTTAACTATACAATTTTTCATTTAAATGCATATTGTTAATTTATACAATTTGTTTTCGTGCTTCATAAATCAGAACAAAACTAAGGGTTTTACGAATTTCCATTTCACATTGGTGAGTAATTTCAATGAGGCATTAACTTTGTGATCGTCTAACATTAAGTTGTAGAAGGACTATATAGATTTTTACTCGTAGAAGACCGACAGTTGAAGCAAATATAATTATGTAAGTAGTAGATCATAACATTGGAATTTTATTAATTCGTCAATAATGTAATTCTTCTTTAAAAACTTCGTTAAGTTAGATTTTGCTTTAATGGAAAATATTTAGCGATACTAGATTTTTCTAGGCGAAAGATTAAAAATATTATTAACTTTAGGAAGATTACTATTAAAAAAATAAATACACTGTGATAAATACTTAAATAACACAAATAAATAAATAAGTAAATACAAATTGTAGTAAGCAAACTCGTTTATATATTTTTATCTGTATATTGCAAAATTATGTTTTTATAAAAGCGAACATTATCTAACTTAACCTAACTAACCAAAAAAACAACCTCAACCCATCCCATCCCAACGTAACATAACCCAACCCATCCCATCTCAACTTAACCCAATATATATAGCAATAAAAATGGAATGTGAAATGTCGTTTCAACTCTATACATGGGTTTGTTTCACAGTGGTATATTCAACTAGTTAAAGAAAAAATAAATTATATTAAAGAGAAAATAACACTTAAATATTGAATGCCAAATAACGCTACCTTGAGTACGTTCCATGATGATGACAGGTAGATTCATTTAGATACAAACTTTAAATAACCACTTTTGATTATAAAGTAGTCATACTTGAGCGAAAATTCACAAAGCTTTAAGTAATAGTGCTCTTCACATAGGTACATTTAAGATTCTCTCTTCTAATGTGCAATACCTGCAGACGTTTATAAGGATGTATGAAACGTAATTTAAGCTAAGAATTATTTGAAAATGAATAAAGCCAGAAAACCCAACAAGTTCTTTATTTATATACAAAAAATATAAATAGCAAAATTTCTTACCGAGCATTTCCAGTTGTCTATGTTATTATTCTCATTATTATGATTTGATTTTACACTTGTCCCATCCTTATCTAAGAGTAAATGTACTAACATAATTTAATCATTTTCATACATATATATCATATATCATATATATTCATACCCTTATATGAAACAATAAAGTTTATAATATAATATGTGAAACTTACTTAATTTATTGTGGCTTTATAATTACTAGTTTTATTTATTTACTTTATATTTACTTACTTATGTTAGTAATATAGAAAAATCCAATGTAATTTAGGTTTGTTTAAGTTGCATAAACATCAAATGTGGTTTAGCATTGTATTATTACTGTGCCTCATGCTTATGGAAAATGTAAAAAAATAACTACATTATTTGAACAGATAGCAAAGAAAGGTACATAAAGGTACAGACAGCAACAAGAAGAACTCAATTATTTTATCTAAATAAACGTCCATTTAACGAATATTGAAAAAATGTACTCCTTATTTACATGAAGAGATTTTCAAGTAAACTCTACCTGCCTTGACTCTAAACATAGCTTCGTTATCGGGAAGCTTGCTTTGGGCTATTTTGCTCAATGTATTCTTTATACATAAAGGAAGTTCTCCAGCGACGAGTCGTTTCAATAACATTAATGAAGACGTGATTGCGTCATGTTACGCGATAAGCTTTACATTTAACACACACATTCTTCTGTATTCAATTTAGGTGATACAATACCAAGTATGTATGAATAATCCAAAGTCATTATTGTTGCACTCAAATTTACATAATTTCGTTAAGGTTGAAGAAAGTTCATGAATTCTCTTACGTCCATAAATGTGCGCGTCTTTGCATACAGTTTTATCGGGGGAATATTAATTCGTCTTCATACTTAATATTCCATTCAAAACCCTTACTTAGCTCTCAAGTATTACTTTGTAATATTTTAGGTTTTTATTTATAGTGTATACAAACTTATAGAGAATTGGAGACACAAAGTCAACACGTTTTATTCTAACTTATATCTAAGCCATATGCATATAATTCACATAATTGCACTTACTTAAAGAATAAAGTAATGCATACAAATACAGTGTTAATTGTTAATAAAATAAAGTCAGATACAGTTTTAAAATGTTTGGATCATTTCTTTCCTTTAAAAGAAAGAAATACTCTATATAATGTAAAAATAAAATTATAAATATTGTACAATTTTGAACCTCTATCTAAAAAAAAAATAATTTATAACAAATGTATGTTTTTATAATTTTATATAATTCCGTAATATGCAGTTTTAGGTAAAGACAACCGTTCAATAAATTTTCCTTATCTCATCGTATCAGGGTTAGGGAAATAAATATGTTTCCACAAAAACAAAACATTTATTATGTCTAATATAATATTGTATGGACATTAAATTTTCCTTTGTTAACTATAAAAAACAATTAATAATTACTTGAAATTATAATTTCAAATTGCTTATTGTTTAACTTTTGCTAATATTTCGTATTTGTAGAGAATACCTTAAGGAAACTAAATCAAGAGTTCGGTTAGTTATAGCTCCAAGTTTTTAACTGTTATATCTATAAAATGTGTTGTAAGGTTTATTTTTACCTTTCTGTTTACCTTTATGAGGTTTATAATCTTTAAAACCATGTCTTATTTGGGGGCTATATCAGATTCGACTTACGAATCAATCTTTGCTTGGCTTGAGAGATCTGACTCACAACTGATTGGCTGAAATAACTTTAGAGACGTTTGATGGTTTGAATTAAATGTATAATTAATAATAAAAGATTGTACATGACATATGATTAATTTGATAGCTACAATTTTTTTAAATTAATAACATTTAGAATTTTTATCGAATTTATTAAACAAAGGTTGTCTTAACATAATACTTAATGCAAATTGTTCTAAAGAAACGTACACAGAATTTAATATACAATTTCTTAATGAAATTTATAAATTTGTCTTGTTATCTAAATTTTAATTAATGGTAAGTTACTGAATTTACTAAACTAAATTCACCATAATATTTTGAAAATACATTATTATATTTAATGTATAATGTTGTTAAGGGAAACTGTACTAATTAATTGCTATGCAGTTTCCTTAATATTCAATATATATACAACTTATTCTTTAAAAATAGGCTAAACAAAATATAGTATAAAATATTTGAAATTAAAAGTTTGTTAATTAAGTTAACATAATTCTTTGTTTTAAACCCTTATCTTAAACAGCAGTTTCTAACCTTTTAAACTGAACCGGAATCTCCTTTCAATTGCTTATTAGGTATTTTTTAAATCCTTGGCAGCTAATTCTCTATAAAGAATACCCAACCAAATTGCTTAATTAGTGTTGCTCTTAAATTATGAATTTATTTTATTACATATATATATTTTTCCATTTGCTATATGTATATTATTTTACTTTAATTACCTGGATATGATTTCGTTTCTTTAATTGGCTTAACCCCGAGATCTGTCTTAACATAAATATAAATTTTTAATTTACTTACATTCTTTTGTTTTAACCTTTTCACACTCACTTTAAAATTGATTTTTAGATTTTCACTTGTTATAACTTTATTTAACACTTTTATTTATTTCACTGACATTAAGCACTCGTAATTCTGTAACATGGCTTCTGTTTCCTAGAATGGTCTCCAAATTTGGTCCTTGGGTAGAATCCCGTAGATTGATGTGTAGGTTACTTGATTTTTACATTGGCTGATGATTACTTATTGACGACTTAATGGTTGATTCTTTTACTTTAGTTATTTTAATGTTTTAGGTTGAAATAAACATTGTGTTGTGGAATGGCTTTTAGGTCTTGCCCGTTCAACTAATACTGATGACTTAATTGATGTCTGGGAACGTAACATAATAATATATTACACGTGTGTTGATAGTATATCATTTGTAATCTTTCAACTGTGCCCAGAGCAAAGATTTCTTCCTAACTAACTTGTTTTGAATATTGGAATATTTCTTAATTTTGTTTTATCTTTCATTTCAATTATTTAAGTCTTTGGGAATATTGGTGTCTAGCAATATATCCGTGACAGTGTCTACTATATTTATACATTCATTTAAAACATATGTATTGTATTTGTTTTACAATAATCCAATTAATAGGCACCTAATCATGATATTATTATTTGGATATCGTTAAATAATATGTCTGAATCGCGAATCAATATTCAATGCTAAACCTTAAAACTAGTGTAAAAGTTGTAAATATACTGTATGCTCGAGTAAAAAAGTCAACATTTCCATTAAAAAGTAAAGTTAGCCCATAACACCACCATTTCCCATAATACATTGTAAAGGTTTAACACAACTGCAGTGTAATCTTAAAATAATGATGTAAATCACCGGAGAAATAATAATGCAAACAATATTGAGCTCTTATTTATCATATCTATATAGATAGTTTACGTATCTTGAGTTTAACTTTAAATAAAAATTATTAATATAAGTAAATCATGTAATATTAAATTAAATGTTCAAGTATCCATGTACCTAATTATAATATAATAGTACAATACCTTAAAAACTTCCCTTAGTGGCCTTTTGGTATTAATTTATTTGATTAATTTCTTTACTTAGTGTTTTGAAGACCTCCATTCAATGAGCGATTTCTGATGATGGGATAGACATCCCGAAACGAGTCAAATAAATTATTCACTACTGTTTAGTAGCTATATAAGGAAATAAGATCAATAGTAAACAGAGTTATATATTTATGAGTAATGGTGGTTTTAAGGGGCTCCGGAGCGCCCTATCTCGGCAATGTTAAAAGTACAATATTTAAGGAACATTTTCTCAGAAACTACTGGATCAAAATTAGTAAAATTTTATCAGTGTGTTAGTACTACTTAAATACAAAATTTAAAGTGAGGGTTTTGCAATACAAGCATTTGAATACATTTTGTCATTATTTTTATAAAATAATAGAATTTTGACCAGTTTTTGCCGTATTTCTCAGTCATAACTTAGAAATGAGCACTTATATTACAAAATGCTTTCTTGAAAACCTATAGTATACTCCCTTAAACAACCCCTGAAAATTTCAGATCAATATGTTAGATAGATTTTGATAAAATGTTCCTTTTGTGAATAAAATATATGCTTTCCGGAAAACACTTGTAAAGTTTAACTTACATACTTAATACATACCAGCCCCGTATGCAGGGTTGTCATCATCTGAATATCATCAAAGACTGTATAATCGGGTTTGACACGACAGAAAAAGTTAAATATCCCTACCAAAATGAAAATTCCCACCATAGGCATTTATCCAATTTGAAATTATTTTCAAATTGGATAAATCATATCAAATTATTAAGAATATGATAAAAAATTTGTCTTATTCTCATGTGACATGCGAACCAAAAAAAACGTATTTTTACCCACTTACAGTTGAGATATAATAATAAATTTAGTCTTGTTTTAAAGCTAAATAAAAGGGCAACAATAAGCAATAAAAAACAAAAAAATGAAAAAAATATAATTTTAGGTGCTACGGAGCCCCTTAAAATGTCTCACGTGTGAATAAAATAATATAAGTAACTTTCAAAGCAACATAGAATACATTTATTGCAGTCACTATTTGTATGTATCATTATTTGTGATTTTTTGTAAGTAATACTATGCTTCATGTCTGCAAAAAAAAAAAAACCTTCCTTAGCTCATTAGGTATTTTAGTTATTTTAAGATTACGCCATCCATTTGGTTCTCTCACTGAAAATATACGCTGCTAAATATACTTTTACCTACGAAGATTACCTTATAAGTATATTCCACAACCTGCCACAGTCTAATGCCCACCAGAGTTTCAGTACATATTCTTCACTTGTTGATTGTTGATCTGGCAATGGATATCTTTTTACACAACTCAAGCCACTCTTTAAAATAACTCATGTGCTTTGATTGTTGTTTTTGTTGTCCAGGTTTGTTTCGCAATGTTAACCAACTTCGTGCTATTTGGTACGACAGATATAAATACAAGAGAATATAATATTATTTGTTTATAATTCTAGTACAAATAAACAAATTTACTTTTGTTTAAATTTTGTTTATTAAATAAACAATACATTTTAATCGATGTAGTAGAAGTTTCTCTGCATGTGTAGATTGCAACTTCTAATTGTGAACTTTTCCCTTTACAATAATAGCTTTTAAAACGAAAAAGAAGGTACGTACCAATAACAAGAATAATCAACTCACTAAACTGTTACATTAGTTAGTCTAGTAAATGTATTCAATATAATATATTTATTGATAGAACTACCCTTCTTCGATTACTAGTTGTATTTTTCCCTGAGTTATTCCTGCACAATAGATTTAGAACTGCACAACTTGTGATTGGCTGTGTAGTCCTCGCTATACTTAACTGCTTACAGCATTGTGGTGGTAAATTTGATAAGTACTGGATATTGAACAGCTTCAATACTCAGTTAATAAGTTTTTTTTTAATTTCTGAAATAAATATTATAACCACTAGACTACTTATATAATTTGTTTTAATTAGTACAGTATACATCAGGTACTACAACATATTTTATTATACTAGATAATTACTCAGGTTTGCTGTGATGATACCAAAATTATTAAATACATTTATTTGAATTATTTTGTTTAATTATGCATATCAATAAATAGCTAGGAGAATAAATAACTAGGTATATCTTATCTCGCAAATAACGGATCAAAGACTTCTAAACAATTTTCTTTGTGCAATACTTCTAAGTTTTTGCCTTAAGACATGGAATTGGTTAAAATATTTTCATATGGAGAATCTACTATTCAAACAAGGCCTATCAAATTTGAGTGATTCCGAAGATTTTGTGAAACGTGCATAGGTTATTTAGATCTAGCAAATATGTTATATTCATATTATTACATTCATGATTGCGGAAGCATTTGCCACCAAGTTAAATATTGAAATTGTGTATATTATATTGCGTGTTTTATAAATAATAAAAAATATCTGTTTTTAAGATATAATTAAATTATAACTAACAATTCAAATTTATTTTAATATTTTATTAAAGACTACGTAATTTATTTAAAAGCATCATTCAATCTTCGAATGTCTCGTACCAAGGCCGACTCTACTACAGGCAGGAGTGCTTCCCCCTTTCCCTAGCCGCTACGTCACAGTCTGGGTTGAATTCAGCCATAGTGCAAGTGGAGCGCGCTTTCATCTACACTTTCCTGGACCTTTTTACAGTCATTTATTTATAATGAAACTTATATAATTGATTTCTGCATGAAATACGGAATACAGCGATGTAAAAATCTTTTACTTAAGTAAATATTAGAATTTGTAAATTAAAAGTATTCAAGATTTGTGATAGCGGGACACGAAAAAGTCACACAATGTAAACATTTTTTGTTTGTTTTTGAGGTAAAAACAAACTAAAACTTTTATTTCACGTATTTTTCGATAAGTTGTTTAGTTTGTTCAATAATCAAAGGTAAAGGCCGAGACATCGGTCATTTCAACTCGCGCCGCTAGTCTCGCTTTCCGTCTAGCCACGCTTCCGATATTAGCCGAAATTGAAAGCGATAAGTTTGATCAAATTATCGTCTTCTGTGAAAGGAACAGTTTCCTTAAAAGAGATATTCCTGCCTTTGGAAATCTCACCAGAAGAAGAATATTTGGGCACTGATCCGGGAAATGAATTCATTGAGTTTGAAGAGGTAGTAGCTCATAGTTACACCGAAAATGTGCCTGAAAATGATTGCATGGCGTTTTTTAACATAGGAGGATACATTTGTTTGAAAATAAAAAGACAAATGCCAAAAATGTGTTGACTGCTTAAAATTGTTTTGCCAAGAAAAATATATGACAGCGCCCCAAAGTAAAAGTAATAATTACATTGATCTTACAAATAGAGGCAACTTAAAATAATATCCAACTGATTTAACAATAGGCATACTGCAATGTATGCTAAAAGTTTTAAAAGTATTGATTAGTAGTAGATTTTGAGAAGCAGTTTCTTATTAGTGGTTCACAAAAACAATTACTATGCCACCTCTGTCTAGATGCTTGCGCCAGTACACTTGAAGAGAACTGTGAAAAGTGCCAGAAATCTCTGTCCGATGTAGTGCACGTAGTATTTTCAAAAATGTCCAATATTTTGCTCAATAACTATGGTAAAGTTTGAACAGACTTTTGTGACTCCAGGTTTTCAAGAAAAAGGAAAGTGGATAGATTGAATTAACTTATAAAGATTGCGTATATCATCATTTCATCACCAAAGGTAATTTTTGAGCTTAATAAAATATAATTGTATGTAGTGTAAATGTAAATTTTAATTTGTAAAAGAAATTTTACGTAAAATTTTAGTGATCAATTAGGCCTATAATGTTTACGCTCTAATTATTATATTATAATTGGTTTCTGTTACTTTTATAAAACCTAGATATAGCATAAAAACCAACTGAAATAAAAATATGTAACTTCGAAACTTACTTTGTTTTATATAGATAAAATAGTACTACACTACTTATAAACATGTTTTAGTATTAAGTGGTTTATTATTTAGTTAAGTTTAAATTTTCAGCGAAATAGGACGAAGGGTTTCGGCAGTAGACCAGTTTAAAGCAGAGTATGTCGGGGCGCGCCGTATGTTTCTTACGGGAGTCACCGGCCGGGTAGCACTCTGACCGTGACGTCACGGCTTCAGCGCTCCTGCCTATAGTAGAGTCGGCCTTGCTCGTACCCATGGAACTAAGTCTTTCTTTAGAGCTCAAATACAATTTTAATGTACAAATTATATTCACTATATTACTAATAAGCTAAAGGAAATAGAAAATAAAGATTAATTACTTACTTTATTTCAGTCACGTGACTTTCTTCTCTCTTTTATATGACGCTTTTAGGAGATTTACTCCATCCTTGTCACTGTTGCGAGGTCGTCAAACATTGCACAAAAAACACACAACACAAACATTGAGTATATATATTAAAAAACATTCTACGCGTGAGATGCATTCCGTATGGTGGTCCAAGGAAATAGATAAGAATAAAAAATATCAAATTTTGAATGGTGATGTTCAAGATAAACTTCGCAAATATAGAAAACTCTCCCCTCCTTACTTAAATTGGTTGTTTTCATCTTGAATGTCACTTATTTTTAAACTTATGGCTACGTTTGTATCTGTCCAACCCTTCCAAGGTTGCAGTTTGTATGTTTGGCTGTAGTCTGATTGTTTGCTTTTTGAAAAGCAATTTAACTTTCTGAGTCGCTTCTCTAACCACTGTACTCGAAGTTTACGTGAATAAATTTAATAAACAATTCTGAAGGGAGTTACAGGATTCTGTAAATAAGATTTGTATTGTTATTTTTGTTATGTTTTCGCTAGTATAAGGCTTAGGTAATTTTTCTGAAAAAAATATATAGAGGTACGGTTTGTGTGTTTTAATGTAGTCTCTGTAATAACTCTTCTTATTTTGAAACATATGTTTATTATTGAAAATTTATATCATACTATACAGACAGTTAAAAATCCAACTAAAAATTTTAAAAAAAGTGATGAACAATACCTATACAAAAATAAATAAAGGTGTTTTTAAGTGTGTTTATAAATGAAAAACAGAAATTGATGTTACATAGAGGAAAGAAAGTAATGTGATTCTAAAATAGCATAAACTCTCAACAATAATTACATAAATAACCGAATGATAAGATTGCTCTAGACAAAGTAGAAACAAGTTTAAATTTGTATTGTGTAACAATGGTTGATCGAAACACGGAACAAATATAAAATAACGATTTAATGATTAGTTATGTTTATTGTACTACCATTATGCAAATTTCAAGACCCAGTCATCATCCTCAGAGAGCTTTAACACTACTGAACTAAACTAGTCTAGGGTTTACTCCGTCCTCCCAACACCTGTCTGTTCACGCCCAATAAAAACGCGTCTAAACTCGATTCAACTTTCACCGTGCAGTACAGGACTAACGGGAGAATAGACATGCTACTACCATTACAGGGAACATCACGATTATTGTCATGCGGGTTGCGTCAACTGACCGAGCGTAGCATGGGAGTTGATGTTTTTTAGTTGGCTATTATCGCTGAGACTGTCGTAAGGATAGCATGGCTTATGGGCGCTCTGTACTGCACGGTGAACGTGGAATCGAATACAGGTGGGGAGCGACGTAAACCTCAATAAATATAATAATAAAGGGGAGGACGGAGTAAACCCTAGACTAGTTTAGTTCAGTAGAGTTAAAGCCCTCTGAGGATGATGACTATATCATTGAACTGTGCATAATGGTAGTACAATAAACATCACTTTTCATTACATTGTTCTGTTATTGTATTTGTTCTTTGGGGTTCGGGGTTTTATTCAATACTTTTAACTTGTCACCACAGTGCTCTTCAACTTCTGTAATTTATTATGTACACTAAAACTAACGTTATTTTATACTTCAATTAAATTTTATTTTCTCATTTTAATCTTTTCAAAAAGCAATAAATAAATCACAAAGTGTATGAAAATTGCCCATACATGGAAAGTATTTAACAACTTATAATGTAATATACAGGATAAACCAATCTAACAGCTAAGGCAGTAGTTTAACTATAAGCTTCCGTTCCTTGCCACCAGAGTTATCTAGTTACTATAATAATATTTGCAAGTCTGTGATGGAACTGCAAATAGCATTATGTCGGAAAACCACTTCTCAACTCATCTTAGGCGTTATAAAACACACCATCACTCCAGTGTAAAAATATTTGTTTATTTTCACGAGGATAGTTACAAGGCTTTTAGTCAACAAAGTTGTTTAGTAGCAAGATTAATTTTTAGTAAATAGCTATAGTACTAAATTGTTGGTACTACAGCTATAGTACCTTTTAAAAATCAGTATCACTTTTTACAGTCTGTCTCCTTGAAAGTACTTTCCAGTTAAATCAGTACTCTTCTCACTAGAGCTTTTGATATAGTAATACATACAATGTAAATTAACATTCTAATGAAATAACAAATGAAGATAAAACAAATTCTATAAAATCTTCCAACAGAATAAAGAACTACACCCACCACACAGTGAAAGACCAAACTCTAGATTTCACACTGTGGAATACATCCAACAAACAAGAATGACGCATAGCATATCCCACATTCCATAACATATTAAGGATTTTAAAACCATTCAGTAAAAAACATTCAATAAATATGATTTCATCGGAATTTATGGAATAACATGTAATGATTGTATTAAATACTATATAGGACAGACTGGTCTTACATTTCATACATGATTTAAGGTACACCTTAAATTCGAAACAAACAACTATAGTAAACAGATCATCAAGGCAAACAATAAATATAAATATTTAAAACAAACTTTGAATATAATACTGCAATTTAACCAAATTTTCATAATTAATGTCACAATATTAAATGTTAAAATAACAAAAACAATGAATCCATAACTTATTAAACAGCAAACTACCGTTTCAATTACAAGCATAATTAGATAACAATAGAAATAGAACTAGACCCTACTACATGTCAGAACGACAACTAGCTCCACCTAGAATCACGGAAACGAAACTTGAAACATAATTTAAGTCAGGACAAATTTAAAAGCTGATTAATCTTTTGTTCTCGCAATTTAACTTACAACGTTTTCAATGTACAATTATTGATAACTTTGTGTGTTTTATATAAACGTGTTAATAATTAAAAACAAAGTAAAAGTAGAAATGTACTGCAAGAAATAAATTACGGCAAAACACATGAATAATTAGCAGATCAAACTTAAAATGATTTTTCCCAATAAAACAATACAGGTAAACTACCTCAATTAAGTATTCATTTTATGAACATAAAATAAAAGTAAAGTATGAACTGTAATTTCGTATCCTGATTTACAAAACCATTTTTTTAATCGCAATGTATTTTTGAAATCGATTTCGTTTATGTAAATAAATTAAGAGAATTTTCTTTTATTGGCGAATTTGTAATTATTTATTTATTTTCGAGTAAATACCGCTTAGATAAAAGGGGGTTTTAGCATTCTATATTTGTCTTTTTTAGAAACAGAACACATACCTGTGAGTAAAAATATTTTTACAGAAACATTTCAGTCGTTTAAAAATGAGAGTAAATTCTACAAAACAAAAAATACGTAACTACAGTGCAAATTCAATATCTTGATCCTAGAAATTAACAATAAAATCTTACTTAAAACTACATGATGTAAATCTATTAATAGTTTCTAATACATAGAGGTAATGAACTTGATTTCTTGTGTTTAAAATTATCCATATGTGGATGTTAGTCGCATTCTTAAGGAGCTGTCACAATCCATCATTCTCCCGAAACATATTCTAAGTAAACGATCCGAAGAACTGTGACAAAGCATAATTTTTTAAAACCTTGCAAACTTTTCTATATGTAATATAACAGTAGTGGTTAAACCTATAGAATGAGTGAACTAAACTGACTGTCAAATCATACCTTACACCCTTCTAATGCTTTAGAATTAAGGTTGAATTTCAACCAAAGAAACAATTGTTAGTAGATTATTTTACATATGACAAAATATAGAATTTGTTTGCTCTTATATAATACATTTATCCTACTTACATAAAAATAGTAAACTAAGATTTCAAAGTACGTTTATAATTAATTAATTCTGCTCATTCCAATTCGAGGTATATCTCATAAGCTATACGAATGGAGATTAAACCAGATATTTCTATATATATATAAAAGCGAAATACCACTCACTAACTCATCACGATTTCTCAAAAACTACCGAACAGATTGGAATGACATTTGGTATGTAGCTTCCTCTAGGGCCATAAGTGCTCACTAAAAAAGGGTTTTAAAAAATTGGAAATTTTAGGGGGGTTTGGGGGGTAAAAATGACTAAATCACGATTTCTTCAAAATTACCAAACATATTGGAATGAAATTTGGTATGTAGCTTCCTCTAGGGCCATAGGCGCTCGCCAAGAAAGGGTTTAAAAAAATTCGAAATTTTAGGTTGGGTTTGGGGGGATCAAAGTTATTAAATCACGATTTCTTCAAAACTACCGAACGGATTGGAATTAAATTTGGTATGTAGCTTCCTCTAGGGCCATAAGTGTTCACTAAAAAAGGGTTTTAAAAAATTGGAAATTTTAGGTGGTTTGGGGGGTAAAACTTACTAAATTATGATTTCTTCAAAATTACCGAACAGATTGGAATGAAATTTGGTATGTAGCTTCCTCTAGGGCCATAAGTGTTCACTAAAAAAGGGTTTTAAAATATTGGAAATTTTTGGGGGTTTGGGGGGTAAAAATTAATAAATCATGATTTCTTCAAAATTACCGAACAGATTGGAATGAAATTTGGTATGTAGCTTCCTCTAGGGTCATAGTCGCTCGCTAAGAAAGGGTCTCAAAAACATCGAAATTTTAGGG
>JAGFPH010003000.1:147180-168200 GCA_018207615.1 Philaenus spumarius
AAGAAATCGTATGTGCTGCTTTCATGGAATCTCCAAATACGCCTAAGTGAGTAAGAAAGGTGGAATCTGCTACAGGGATACCGAAGTCTTCTGTCCAAAGGTATGCCAAAAAGAAAAAAATCAAACATTATAAAACTCATTTAGTTCACGGACTGCTTGAAGACGATCCTGACAGACGATTGGAATTTTGTTCGAAAACAATTGAAAAGACTGACGTAGATAGCAAATGGCATGAAGGAATCGTGATTTCAGATGAAGCGACATTTTATCGAACAGGAACTGTAAACAGGCATAATTGTCATTACTATAACACAAAAAATTCCACATATCTTACAAGAAGAGAAATTAAAATCAACAGGTATAACAGTTTGGGCTGCTGTTACCAAGGATGGTGTTTTGTCGTATGACATATCCCGACAAACAATGACTGGAGAAAGGTATGCATCAGTTTTAAGCAATCACATAGTTCCTCATCTTTCTCAGCCTGAGATGAAAGACTTTTTTTTCAACAGGAAGGAGCTCCTCCGCAATATGCTAATGTGGCCAAAGCAGTTTTGGACCAAAATCTTCCTAACCGTTGGATAGGTCGTGGCAGCAGCTTCATGGACTGGCCCCCAAGATCTCCAGACTTGACTGTTTGTGACTTTTTTCTGTCGGGCTTTTTGAAGGAGAAGGTTTATTGTTATAACATTCCGGCAGACGATGAACTAATGAGGTTGATCTAAGAGGAACTGTTGTTGATACCTCGAGAGTTGTTCAGCAAAGCGTATGACAGTTTTCTATTTCGTTGTCATCAGTGCAATGCGATTGATGGACATCAGTTTGAATAAGGTTTATGGATCAAATAGATTTAATTTATTTATGAGTTACTTATATCTTTAATTCCCTAACGTTGTTTAGTGCTTAGTAACATCGTTCAAATTCAATAATCATGTTGTAACACTTAAGCAAATAAAACTATTTTAACGAAAAGGTACTATTTCTTTGATATCCCGCCATTTTGTCCTAATGTGTCAGAATTAACTGATACTCAGGTGTATTTCTTTTACATATGTGTATGTTAGGACTGTTGAGTTTCAGGTTTGTAGAGTGTTCGGTGCATCTAATATATTCATTCAAAAATAGGGACCTCTTCGTGGGACACCCGGTATATTAAGTGGCTGTTTGTCGTCCTGCCTTCTGACTCCTGCATAGAATCGACGAAGAGCGAAAACTACTTGGATACATACATGAAAGTTTTTAGGTACATTATTATGGGGTCGTAGACGCTCAATAAGAAGGATTTTGAAAATTTAAAGATTAAAAGTGGAAACATGCCCTGGTCCCCAGCAATTTGACACATAAACAGCTGATCTGGATCAAATGATTATCAACACAGTTTTAGGTTAGGCCTACTGAACAAACACGTTTGTTCAATGCATACATAGACATTAACATAGCAACCAACTAGGCAAATTTAGAATCCGTTTTTTTTACACAAAACAGCTTTTTGGTTTAAGTTTTAATATCGATTAAAAATTTATTTAAAAAAATCCCCTCATGCAAAAACTCTACACCCTAGTGCATCAGCGTCAGGATCAAGGTCACGACTACTACACACCAAGAATTTCTGTCGTAATCAATAAATTTCGAGTAAAAATATCATAGTGTGTAATAATCTGTTTGCTTTTTCTTCACAGCAAATCGCCGTAGGGGTCAGTGATTGATCCCTAAAAATAAACTGATTGAGTTTGTAATATGTTAAATCTGATTCCATTTAGATATCAAGCGAACTTAGATGTTTTTATATATTCAGTCTTATTATTTCAATGTTTTCACTTTTAAAGTTTTTTAGTATCAATCATCGAGAAATTATATTATATGTTTTCAACAGTAAATTATTCGCAAATTGTGTTTTTGATGTGGATTAAGTGTGTGTAATAAAATCTAGAGGTATCATACATGTCGTATTAGATTATGTACTGATATAAGACTTCACCTAGATTACTCTTTATAATCATACTATTGCGTTTGCATATTTCTAATAGTAGTTGTGTTCCCTCTACACGGATTATTTGTATAATAAAACAGTTACAAGTACAATAGGTTATTGACCGAGCGAAGCGAGGTCTCCGATTAACTCGACCGTTCGGCACTTCGTCTGTGTGTCTGTCTGTCTCACGATTACGGCCAAACGTACTGACCAATTTTGATGATTTTTTGCATGAATGTTCCTTATTCCTAGGTCAAGCCATGGATATATACGTTTTTTTTTTCCATTTTTAATTTTTAACCCCTAAATAAAGTTAAAATTGCGGCTGGACTGTTTCTCTCAGTGTGAGCTTTTTTTTCCAAATCCAGTTTGTGGTTTAATTTAAGTCAAATTCAAAAAGTAATAGTATTTTTCCCGTAGCAAATTATATTTTCAACAAAATTTTATTCTTGATTTTTGTCCGTATCTCTAACGTTAAGCTCACAAAATGGCCATAAACTTCAAATTTATTAAAAATAGTCCAAGTTTTTGTATTTCAACCATGTTTTATACGTTTATTCTAAACCAATTCAAAAGTGTTCCATAGATTTTTTGTAGATAAAGGTTCATAGAATTCATATATGCCAGTAAAAAATTATTTAAGTAAAATTAACAAAGTTATTAGCTCAAGAAACAATCATGTTCATAACGAAAGGAAAAAGTTCAACTTTAGGCCTACATAAAAATAGTAAACATTTTTTGTATTTTTTTTTTCATAAATATAAAGAAGTTTCGTAGTTTAGTTCTAAATAGAACTGTATAAAATTATTTATCAATTTCAAATGTCTTATTTTAAAACACCAGTTTTTATGTTTCTACTACAAGACTGCTAACAAAAATAAGCCTGTTTTGAATAGTAATTTAGGAATATATCATTTGCCCAAAAATTACATATTATTATAAGAAAGTGTAGAGGATAAATCAAAGAATTGAACTGTATACTTGTAAGTTATTATTTTATAAAAGCATTTGATTTAGCTTTACTGAAATTACAAAATGAGGTGAAACAAATGAAACCTCGCGGCGATAAAGGACATACAAAAAATTACGTTGGACAGCGTGGGAAGTGTTGGTACATGGGCTGAGATCACTATCACGACGCTTTAACATCGTTTTTTTTTCATTATTTCTTATATTGGAATATGATATGGAACTGTGAATACATTGTTAAGTTTTAGTTATTTAAGTATGTAAACATTTAATTCTATGTTTTCTCTCAATAACGTGATATTTGTAGTTACCTGACGCATTATTAACCTACATAAAACACAATGCCCCCTAATAGAAAATCTTTAGCAGTTAAATCTCAAGAAAAGAATAAAACGCGAACTAGAAACCCCGGAATCGCGGGAATTGTAAATAATGTTTCACTAGCTAAACCTTGTGCTTAGTTCCTTACCGGCACACTATTTTTAACCTAAGCTCAAAACCACATTTGTTATTTCAACGAGCGAGGTCTACTGTTCACAGAACTACTAGTTAGTCAGTGATAGAAGAATGTAGGTACTTCTTTAAGTTAGTACGACTAATAATAATGCAAATTTGAACCAAAAGTTAGAAATTTGTCAAAGTATTTAATTTGTAAAACTATTTCTTATCCATCTGCAAGAAGAATATGTAACCCTATGTAAAAAGATAGTACGGTTTATTTTTAAGACTTTCGTTATCTGTTTAGACGATAATGTAAATTTTTACTATATATTTTTGCAAATTATAATTTCTTTTACAGATTGTTTTTTCACATTTGTTTTAATTGTATGTTTACATTAATTTAAAGTAAAGGATTGGTTCTTGTTATGTTAAAACACATATAGCAAAAACGGTTGCATTACTTATACAAAATAAATAAACGTCTTCAAATACTAAAAGGAAGTTTTGAATTTCAAGTTCTCCCTATTAAATGAGTCTTGAAGTTGAATAATTGATGAAATATCTCTAGTCGATTTTCCTGGTAAGGAAAATTAATCAACTTCAGTATTCAAGCACAGCCTTATTATTTATTCCAGGGACTGTTCAATATTTTCCTTCTTTAAAGTAGACATGTTCTATTCCCAGTTATTAAATTGATATTATGCTATATAATTTCCTTTGCTTCGTCTGTATGCCAATTATACGGATGAAGCCTAACACTACATAATAAACAAACTTAATTGTATTCGAGCCTACAATACTAATATACTAACTATTCCACGTCATAAACTAAACAAGCAAATCTGCAATTGTTTGTCTGAGATAAATATAGTGATGATGTCCCTACTATCAATCATCGGTTGCAACTATAAGGTAGAGGCAAAATGAGTAGGTGTGATCTCTTAGATGCTATTTTAACTTAGCCAAGCACACATCCAACACAGGTTATTAGTTCATGATATGTTAGGTGCATCTTGTAAGCAACACTTAACTTATACATGTAAAGAGCCGGTTATAACACCATGTATACTAGTTAAATTTCTACACGAGATCTCAAGTATTATAATATTGAGTAAACTCAATTACCATTAAAGTGTAAGTTGTTTTAATAAAAGTATTATTTATATTGTTTGTTAAAGGGGTTAACTTCTTATTTTTAAATACCTTATGTAGCTTGCCTATCGTTAATCAAATAGCTTAACAATAACATGATAACTTAAATAATTTTATTAAACTAATATTAATATTTAGCAAAACATAGCATTATTACATTACTAAAGAAATTTGTAAAGGACCTAATTTATTATTCACAATTTTATGTTCTGGTATTTTGTTAATAAAGAAAAAGTTTCCCAAGCGTCCATGTGTTGGGTTTAGTTACATTTATCAACAGTTTTTCTATTTTTAAAATTATTTTTATCTAAATAATGCTTAGCCATAGCATATTTATCAGGCCTTTTACATTTTAAACGAGAAAAGTGTTCTTAACCTCGTATCTTCATACTTATTGTTTGACCTATGTCTATGTATATTTTAGGACATTTTTCGCAGAATGCAATACATTCCGGATTTGTCGTGGTCTTCAACTTTGTCTTTAGGATTACCCAGCACCTTACAAAGATTGTTATAAACCGAGAAAGCTACTTTCAAATTTGCATATTTTAATGATTTTCTAACAACATTGCATAATGGTGGGGCAAACGTTGTTTTAACCCATCGTTGTTGGGGTTTATGGCTCATAAAAGTGCTCATTGATTCCTTGATTTTCTTGAAATTTATTTTTCTTACTATGTTGTTTATCAATTCTTTGGAATACCCATTAAAAATCGCTAGACCATACATATATTTCAGTTCATTCTTGTAGTTATCCTTAGATAACCGCAATTTAACCAATCTGTTAGCCATTGAATTAAAAGCGACTCTTTTATGCGCTGGAGAATGGTGTGAGTCCTCCGTTATATATATATTTGTATGTTTGGGCTTTCTATAATATACACTAAATGACAAAACATTGTTTTCCCTAAACACATTTACACCTAGAATCGTTAATTTGCAATCTTTTTTAATTATAATTTTTGGGCTTTATAGTGGAGTGAAATCCATTGATAGCATCACAAAATTGATTAAGATTTTCGTTTTTATCAAATACTGCAAAAATATCATCCACATAACGAACCAATACTCGCGGAAAGTACTGTATTGAATTTTTTAGAATTTTTTCAAACAAACTCTATGTTCTTTTTTTAATAAAATTTAAAAGTTCTTTCTTAGAACTTTACTGGAATTAGGATGAAATAAGTTTAATCTTTAGTTCTGAAAGCAACAGTATGAGAAACCACCTAAATATTGACTAAAAACCCAAAGTTTTTAATTAAAGTTTTCTTTTAAGATGATTTTAATAATATAATTCAATTTTCCGAAGTGTAATAAAATGAATATTTAGCCAAATTCCGTATCCACTTTAAAGTCTCTGAACGTTTTTACGAGTAGAGGATTATTTTGTGTCGACAAAGCGAAACTTAATTTTATAGTAATCTTTTGTTCATTTAAAACAAGAAACCTTTTACGATAATGTAGTTGAGTTTATTCGATTGATTTTTAAATCTTCATTGGGATGAATTATTATGTTTAACTTTTAAATTTAGCTGTAGTTATTGTTTTGGTTAAAATATTTCTACTTACACAGATAATTTGTTAGCTTTAACACATTTGGAAAATATTTTCGAATAGTCCCATAGACATAATTTACTGTTTTTACACAGTCTATAATTTTATATAATAATCGAACCAGTTTTCCTTTGTATTAATGACACTATCAGAAGTAATATTCCGTCTAAATATTAATACAATTATTTGGATGTATTTATTTGAGACGTTACTAGGGCTAAATGTATACTGATATACATAGTTTAAGACATACTTAAGAACCGATTTTGGGAAGACTTAAATTAAATCTATTAGCAATGACTTCATGTCATCTTAGTAAGTTATATAATTGATTATATAATATATTCAATTAGGGTAACATCTGATTTAAATTCTTAAATAATTCTTAAAATGCCATCTAACGTAATTCCCAAATAGTGGACATTAAATATTTTATTTGTCTAGTCAAACTTCCTTGGTAATAAAATAATGAATAAACTGTTTCAATTTAACATTGAGTTTATCAGGAAAGTTTCATTCAAATTTAAACTTGATAAATTTTATTTTAATTCTCATAATTCAAAAAACTATAGGCCTAGTTTAAATCCATAGTTGCCATCCAAAGTTGGATTAATGTCTAACTCAAGTGAATGATACTTATCATTTTTGAATTCTCAACTAAAAATTTCTTTTATAATTTCCCCCTATCTTATATAATTCTCCAATAGATTTATTGCTTGAACAATAAAATTACCCCCTATTAATTTCTCTTCATTTTAATAAAAAATTATTGCAAGTCTTTTTAAAGAACATATGAAAATATTGTGAGAAGTATAGATTTAGGAATAATAATTTTTATATTTGCTTTAGTGATGTATTCTAGTGTAATCAATTTAAAATTTTGCTAAACTTTACAAAAGCTTCAGTAATTGTGCTCTAACTTATTTGCATTCACTACAACGTCATGAAGTATGAGTGGCGAAAACATTTTTCTCAACTGTAATACCCATAAACATACATTGTTCATAGCAGATTAAACATTTTACAATTATTATAAGGAAAACTTTACGTAAAATACTATTTTAAATGGACACATTTATAGAACTTCACATTAAATGTGTAAAACTTTCTTCTCTAGACGTTTCTAGTAGACGTAGGCCTACTCTACTTTTGGTATAACCGTTCTCTTATGGTGAAAGTGTTTCACTAGTATAAACACTGATGGAGTATTTTTTCTAAATGTTATTAGATTAGTTGTGCGCCATGAACATTTTAAATTCAAAGTTAATAATGCACAATATACATTCAAAGAGGAAGTATCATCAGTCTTAGGATTAAAGGAAATACATATTTTTAAATAAATAAATGTAAATTTGTTACCGTAATATAAATTAAGTGATTTTTCCTGAGAAGTTATGGTTTTGTTCTGTTTGTATGACACTAAAAATGTCTTTGATACAACGTACTTAATATGGTAAATATTTAAAAAGACTGACTGATGTACTTTTTAATAACTACTTTAAATACACAGTCAACTCAACCTCATTTATAAATATAAAGAATATTTTAAACTTTAATCTAAACATGATGTTTACATGCCAACAATTTTTATCTAGTGTAGTCAAAAGCTTTTAAATTTCTGAGTTTAATATCAAGGAGGAATATTTTCAATAGTAAAGAGAGAACAAAAATTAGTTTAACAAACATGCACTGTGTTGAAAGTGGTTCTTTCAATAAATTAAATAATTTTACATTGTTTTTTTCACAATTCAAACAGAAAGCCAAGGGAAAGGTTATGTTGTATTCTCTCTATTTACTTAAAAAAAAAAGTAAATGTATATATATTATTATAATACTATAAATCAAATTTAATACCACAAAAAAAAATAAGAAATTCATATTAGGAATAACAAACTTGAATTACTATGTAACTTATATTCACAACTGATTGTTTTTACCGATATCAGGACAATTATTGAATACAAATTACTGTAAAGTATCCATAAAAAACTTTATTCTTTTGTCTTTGCATATACATTATATAGGATACCTAACAAAAGATTACATTTTACAAACAAATCGCCTCCAATGGATATTTTACCAACCATACATAATTTGTATTAGCCACCATTTTAAAGCTTACTTTATGAATAAATACTTTGATGAAAATACTTATTTACTTTTATACTTAAAACAACTACTTACACCGTGTTTCATAGACTTGTTTTTCTCCACAATTCCATTTCTTTTCTAAATTTTACTTGCAATTAAACAATACCCACAATGAGCAATGCTTTGTATTAAAGACTAAAGTGGAAAGTAAAATGTGCAAGTAAATTTAACGTACTAAATGTATTTTGTTACGTAAACTAAAGAAAGCTTGGTGGAGATTTATTGTATCACAATACCTTAATATGTAAAACTAACATTGGAAGACTACAACTGCAGCAGATACACGATAGAAAATAACAATTATCGCTAAAGGCAATTCAGGCCAGCGGGAAAACAAAAGAAGCTAATATTACCGATTGGAAATAAGTTTTTTAAGCTATAGGAAGCCGAAGGATGTTTGCAAAGTTCAGTATTAACTATTATTGTAAACTTTAATCTTAACTACAGTTGTACTTATATTTGTGCTTAAGTGATACAATCTTAGTTTCTAACGACGTTATTTTAATTACTTCAATCTATGTATTTATTGATTTTACTACGAACTGATTTACCATTTTCATAGAATAAGCTACCATCATATTAAATTATGATTACATAAATGATTAAATTATGTCATCATCCCTTGTGGATCTGTCAGACGCATTAAACACTCCAGTGGATTTCTATTGAAAGTTTATATTACGTGATTACATCCTGCTTATTTGTATGTTATGTAATATGCCTAATGACATTTATTAATTTTTGTTTGCTTATTAAATAAATGCATACAAACTTATAAATAATTAATATTTGAACACATTTTAAACACTAAACACTTAATGAAATGTGTTCTAGAATAATTTTTAAATAGTAATTTTAGAGAACTGATGAGTTTAAGAAATACAATAAAGAATAGAGTTAAAATCTATTATAAGTATTGATGCTTTTTACGTTGAGATAAAATTTGAAAATAAACCCGCTTTAGAATCTATAATATACAAACTAGGTTTTCCAAATCAAGTAGAATAGAAACAAATTAGTTTTGTAATAGCTGCTTGTAAAACAATAAACAATACTCATCACATTTTAAGAAAGTTTTATTCAAATTTTGTATTTTCACATTGTTTGTGTAAATTAATAGTAACTACGGGCTCTGCCCCTGGACGTTTCTCGTCCCAACCCCGCCTCGGCCTACGATCTCAGATGGCTGTTTCGCTTCACTCGCCGTTGGAAAACTCTCTAAAGGCTCTCGCTAATCTTTGGCTCGTTTGTACCTGGGTGAACGAGCATCGTTCAGTATTTTTAACATCTGGGATTGTATCTATAATGTATCAATTGGAATATTTAGTGACTTTGAAGGAGGTATAAAAAGAAGCTGTACCTATTCGCCTTCTAAGTGACTTGAAAGGTGGTATAAAAAGAAGTTCAGGTTTGAAATTTTATGCGAATTTTTCAGAGTTTATGAGCTTTTTTGAAGAAATAAGACCTAGCGCATTCAATTCCCGACGTCAAATAACCCCTGTATTAAAATTTTCATCAAAATCGTTAGAGCCGTTTTCGAGATCCGCGACAGATACAAAGATAGATACAAGAATTGCTCATTTAAAGTAATATGATACATTCATATGAAATATTTAAAACAAAATCTTAATAGTAATTTATATTAATATATTTCATTTGGATATGTATTGGGGGTGACAAGGCGCATACCGGTGCATTCCATACCGAGACAATCCGTAATACTGTAATACGGTTTATGATTTCAGCTTTTAGGTGCTTTTAATCTCCGTTTTTAATCAAAGTAAAATGTGTATTCTAATAGTGTACATTAAAATAAATAGTTTATTTTAGAATCAAATGTTAATTGTGGGAAATAAACATTATAATTTAAAAAGTCCGTATTAGTATGTTTTTATACAAAAGTGAGAATGTAAATTACAATAAAAATAAAAAAAAAATAACAAAATAAATAAGAATAATACAATTTTTAAAAATTTTTTCTTTTTTCTTTTTATAATTTTAAGAGGCAAAGAGAAAGGCGATTCTATCAACATAGCCTACAGGTTACAAGAAATAGTATTTTTACTTAATTGAAAAATCCAACAAATTCAATTTATTATTTGAATCGATTTTTTTAAAAGGGCGCAAGTCCACAACACAAAACTTTACGGGAAACAATAAAAACATTGTACTCTTTGTTCTTAAACAAAAATCAAGTTTTTCAAGTTGTAAGATACTTAACACAACTAGTTACATAAGTTGAACAAAGTTAACATGATACGTATATTTAGATTCAGTGGTATAAATAAACCAAAATGTTATATCGTAAGTATAAATTATTCTTAAAAGGGCGTAAGTCGGAGGGAAAAAGAGACGATACATTATTTAAAAAATCCTACATTTATTATAAGTAACTCATATATTTTTTTTTAAATTTCTTACACTTTTATGAAATCGAAATTTATGTAAATAAAAATTTTGAGGTCAAACAGTTCAAAAATAGCTTGGTCATAAAAGAAAAAACTGACTTGTGTTTTTCTTTTGGCTGCCTTTTCAGTCTTCCTCGTTTTCATTGTCGGTTTCATCCTCATAGTCACTGTCTGGACCTTCATATTATTGTTTGTAGACTTCATGGTATTGTTCTGCCATTGGTAGACTTCATGGTAGACAGCAGAGTAAACATCAAGGATGTAATCTTTTAGCTTCAATATGTCAGCAAATTTCACTTTTTTATAGGAACTTTATTTTGTGGATATGTTTGTTGAGTTGGGAGGAAAACTAGCTTGGTTTTTCTCACTAAACCGTTGTGAGTTATGGTGCCGTTTATCATGGTAAAGGCTTTAACATTACCTTTATCTTTAGAGTTATATTGAAAATGGTACAACGTACTTATTTTAAACATAATTTTATCTTTTTTAGCAAAATGTTTGCCTCTGGTTTCTTTTGAAACGCATGTTGTTTAGTATTGCTGCATTGGTTCATCCACTTTTGTAAAATATAAAATTTTGTCGCAGTAATCAACTTGACTGAGAATTTACCTGGAATTTAAGAAATTTTCTTATTCTTTCTTAGCGCTTTAAATATTACACCGAAATCCCTGCCGTAAAAAAACTGTCCCCAGGCACAGGGAAAAACTGTTTAAGTTTTTTAAATACCTGTGAGGTACAAACATAATATTGACAATGAGTGGTTTTTAACTCTGACCACTGCAGTGTAACTCAGTTTATTGGTCAAGAACCGATTTTAAATAATTCTTTAAAAAGGTATACACCTCATTAGGACCTTTTGACCATTTACTTCATGATAAAGGTTTATAACTTGTATGTTTTTTTTTTTAAATATCATGGAACAAAAATAAACAGAGCTGCCTACATCTACCCGTAATCAACTCAGGATGCTTAAATGCAGCAGTTTTACCTCTAGGACTAACGTATTCGAGTACTTTCAGACGAGAACTTTTATTCTTGGATTTAGGATTAAAATAATTCCTTTTACGAGGGCTTGGATAATCACTCTTATTGTTGGTAATGCAAAACAATAACTAGTACAAAGCTATTTCAAACAGGTTCAGTAATATTGAGGTTAGCTTTTAAAACAAGAAGAAACCTAGCTGTGTTAGCTGAGTGTTTTTATTTAGACGGGCGTAACTCCATAGCTGATTTCAGATAATCTGTGATATTGTTTGTTTTGGAATTACGCCCGTTTAAAACAGTTACTCGTAGGACTTGCGACCTTATAAAAAGTTTGAAATGTTTGGATGCACAATATTTAACCAACGTTTGAGGACGCCCTTTTAACACTGTTTGATGTGTGTATCCACAAGGACCAATATTTCGTCATAAAGTCAATTTGAACAAGTGTGATTTACACCATATTAACAATAATCGATCCATTTAGACATCTGTGACATTATTTGTCACTTCACATTCTATATTTCGTTTATCAGAAAATATAGTGTTTAAACTAAAAATATTATAGAAATGTAAAACTATATTTTTCTTTGATTGAATAGTTAAATTAACGTACTTTTGTAATAGATTATGGTCTTAAATAATAAGTTATTATTGTACGAAAAACAAGTAGATTTTAATAATATTTAAATAATAAAAATGATAAATGAAATTTCTTTTTTTTTATAGTCATGTACATACAACTTTTAATAAAAGTCCATATTTATAATATTAATTTAGCTCTCTGAGCTCGGTTAACGTTATCAGAAAAGTAGGCTGAAACTTTTAAAACTGCCTTCATTTCCCGTCCAACGAGGAAATAACATCATAGGATGGGTAAGGGAAGTAATTTAAAAGATTTAGTGCGCTTGGGATTTGCGTAGAAAGCGTAGATTTTTCTACATACATAAATGTTGATCGCACAATGTGTATAAATTTTTTATTGTGAATTTAAATATACCATTAAAATTAGTTATTAATTCATACAGTTTACTGTTTACTATTTAAGTGATCTGTAAATTAATATAGAGTTGTACAAGATCATTCATGTAGTAAAGACTTTAACTTTAAAAAATACATAATTCAAGATCATTGAGTTCGTTTGTTCAAGATCATTTATGTAGTAAAGACTTTAACTTTAAAAAATACATTTAGATTTTGAAATATTTTTACAAAATTAAATTTGTAAGAACTAATAATTGTTAAGTATTTAAAAGTGAGATTATTGTTACATCGTTTTTATTTTAATGTAAGCCTAATGTATAATTAATGAGGCCTTAAACTTTCTTATATTATTTTTTTAATGTTATGTAAATATGTCAATACTGTTTGAATTTATTTAAGGAGTACGCAGACTCGCAATCAGGGTTCTGTGGTGTATGTATCGTTAGTAATACTAAACATCAATAAGGCTGTATATGGTATATTCAGCATGTTTTGGCGAGCAGATACGTATAATTAAACATACGTGTAACAAAAATGTTTATCTTCGAAACGTTATATACAATTTAACCTGTTTTATATTTTCCAAGGGATGAAGCAAAATATGTGGTTTAATTATATAACAATAGATAATGGATTCTATCATGCTGGGCGAAGTCTCATTACTAAATAAATAATGTAGTGAATATAAAACGCCAGGAACACCAAGAGCTGGCATCCCGCTGTGTTTTGTTTACGAATATTAAGAGTACAGATAATATTTTGTTTCCACTTTTTAGTTTACCTTTGTTGCGTTTATGTTTCGGCTAGTATTAAAAACAGCCGTGGTTAGTATTATGCAATGTTTTGTGAGAACACCATTACAAGTATTGATACAAAACTACATTGGTATTACTAGTTAAATGTATGTTGCGTAATTAAAGCTTTTGAACTTGTAATAGACTTTAATGTTCGAGGGACCAACTTGCTTTACGCAAGTAAACATATTGAAATGAGAACAATAAATTATTATACTCTTGTCAATATTATTGTAGAATTGCAACTGTACGTTTTCATACCTTGATTGATGATCTTGGTACAGTCTGGTAGATCTGTAAGACGGTGTAGGCTTATGGCGATGTTCGTAGGTCTAAAAATGTGCACAGATACCTGGCGATGACACTTGACACAAAAGTAATTGGAATAGTTGTCACAGATCACTAATTACTATCAACTGTTCACAATTGAAGGGTACAGGGAAGAAAGGGGCTAAGTCAAGAAAAAAGTGAAATCGAGTTAGGCATGGTAATCGGTAGCTTAAACTCGTTATTTTCTAGTGTGAAAACCGTACTGGTTATAACTGGGCTGTCAGCTGATATATTGAAAAGAAAATAGTGTGTACAGGATAAGAACGAGCTATGTCAGAGTGATGCACGGAAAGAAGGGGGCAAGTCAGCGGTGAATCATATTCCCGCCGTCCGTCGCCGCCAATCTGTTGTTCAGTCATTCAGTGCTGTTACACAATAGTGTTGAGGTTATGTTTGGTTTGTTTTGTAAAGTTAGGATATTGTTTGGTGTAAATTTATTGTGAATTAGTGTAATTTTATAATGGGAGGTGATAGTGATGAACATATACAGGATGTTGAAGAGTTTAATATTGTAAGGAGTACGAAAAAGAGGAAAAGGTTTGGTCGAATGTCAGAGGTATGTAAAAAGCTAAATTTACAAAGCCACACGATAGGACCTGATTGCCGATATACTAGGCTTAAATGCTTTGAAAATATCCCAGAACGTAGTAGAATAAAAATCATTACAGATTTCAACCTCATGTCTTCTGTTGATGAACAGAATGCCTAATTTTGTGGATTATTTATTGTACAAGAAATACAAAATCGTCGTCCACACAGAGGTGAAGAAGAAGCTTGTTTACGAGAGGCTTGTTAGTAGGGGGAAAAGCGGGTGCAATCCGCCATTTTGTTTTATGACGTCACAACCTGAAGTGGCGGGTGCAATACGTCACAACTTTTTATGACGTCATAACCTGTGTGACGTGGGGTAGTGACGTAGAATTGTGACGTGGGTTAGTGACGTGGGTGTGTGTGTGACGTAGAATTGTGACGTGGGTTAGTGACGTAGAATTGTGACGTAGAATTGTGACGTGGGGTAGTGACGTAGAATTGTGACGTGGGTTAGTGACGTGGGTTAGCGACGTGGGAAGTATGATGTGTGTGATGGAAAATTATGTTGTCTCTCTTATACTAACCATCTCGAGGATCTAACAAAGTTCTGAGTTCATATAGTTTTGTCAGAACTATTTTAACAGTGTACTTCGGAGAGGGTTTTTAAAGTATGTCAAGGCCACGGTATAGACGTAAAAAAATAAGTACTTTACGAAGCGATCGAAAGCTTAAAGTCGATTTCCAATTTACGGTATATTATAGAGAAGTAAATTTCTACAATAACACCGTACGACTTGTAGCTATCGCTTCAGGTTCTAACAAAGAACTTTTAAGCTGGTTTCCACACCACAGTTGACTTTAAAAAAAAATCATGCTGTACAGATTTTCGGCGAATTTATAGCTGGTTTCCACACCACAGTAGATTTTTACCAAATCATGCTGTACAGCTATCCGGCGCATTGATACTTTTTTAACGTGGTAATCTCCCCAGGAGGTATACTGATCCACGTGACGATTTTTAAAATGTTTGCTAAGATAGAAACACTCTTGCGAATGAATCTATTTTTTCTCTGCATACACCGCAGTTTGTACAACACAGAGCACAAGAAACACAAGATATTAAATGTTTGCAAGGATAAAAAAGTACTTGCACTTCATCCGATAAACAGATTTTACACTCTGTTGTAGGTAAATTTGGAAGTTGACGTTTCAAATTGGAGGGGTATCCACAAATGTGTTTTGATAGAATGAACAATTTCATTAAATTCCAGCTGTATTTATAGGTACGCGATCACCAACAGTCTTACGTTTCTTCTTCACATTCGCAAACATGTTCCAAGGTGTCCGCAAGTCTCAAAGCGTTATGTATAGCACAGTTCTGGGTTGAATGACGTATATCGTTTACACCTAAACATGTTACAGGTGTAAGAGGTAGTTGCATGGTTTTACGAGTATAGTTAATAACCTTGGCATTAACACGAACGTTTATCCATTTAGCTTTTTCAGACCCTGAAGTGTGTATAAAGTCGTAGTGTCTCATGTATTGGTGTATAATATTAAAAAGTTCCTTGTATTCTATAAACCCTTCGGACCATTTTATATGATGAAAACAATTAGTTAACCAGATGTTTGTTTTAGATGCTTTATAGTTTAGAGTATCGAAAGAATACGGTGGTTTGAATAAGAAGTAATACGTACTTTTTGTAGGTAAATCTAAAACAACCAATTCTTTAATCAAAAATTCATTATAATTACCTCTAAATGCTTGAAATTCTACAATACACTCTCGTTTCCCACAGTTTTTCGATGATGCAATGTTACTACTTTTTATCTTTAACAATTTCTTCTCTAAAATAGGTTGTAATAATTGTTCGATATTAGAGATTCTTCTTTGAAAGTGATGATAATCATATTGCGAGGTGTCCATCCTTCGGTCTTCATCTTCGTCCATCAGTATAGATACGTCCGCAGTTTCTTTAAACCGAACCACCCCGGTCATAAGCTTGTGAAGAAATGAACTGGTTTCCACACCACAGTAGACCTTTTATAGTCTTGCTGTACAGTTCACGGCGCGTTGGTGAAATTTTAACGTGGTCACCATTCCCCAGTAGGCCTAAACCACGTGTCTGTTTAGACAAATCATTCAACCTGTTCAAGCTGATTATATGATAATTCACCTAACAAATCAGCAAACTGTTTAACATATCTGTGTGAAGTAACTTCTTGAGGTAGTCTGTTTAAAATGGAAGAATCAATATCATCGTATACCGGTTCGACCGATGGGTTGTTATGAATCACATCGATTAGATACTTTTGTACATAAGATCCGTTTAATGATAGCTGTTGCAGGTATCGGTTAATAGCATGTGATACACCGTTCAACACATAAAACTCATCAGTTGTTATTAATACTTTTTCATCGTGTTGCGAAAAATCTTTTAGTCTGATATATTGTTTTCCATAGATTTTCAAGTTGTCAACTTCAATGTCTGAATCTTTTATTCTAATTCTGGTTTTCTTACCGCTAACTTTTTCTAATAAGTGTTTCTCGAAATCATTAACGTTATTAATAAAATGCATCCATGTATCCATAGTAAACAAAACATGTTTTCCATAGTGATTGATTAAAACACCTGGTAAGTAACCAAGCGCTTCAAAAACTCCGACTATAATATTCTTTGCCATGCACTTCGTAAGAGGATAAAATATGCTAAGGTATATCCCTGATAAAACATCTAATGTTTCATTATCACCTCTTCTTGAAACTTTAATAGGGGTTTCTTTAAACGAACTGAAGAATTGTCCAACGCTTTCGTTTATTTCATTATGAACTTCATCATCATTTGACGTAGATGAATATAATACAGTTCCGGATTTTTCTACATCGGGTTTTAATTCCTCTATCCCCTTTTCATCGATTGAATGACTCACCGCTGCTGCTGCTGCAATATCCAGATGTGAATCCATTTTATAATATCTAGCAATGTTGTACCTCTGAAATCAGAAAATAAAGTGTGAACTCGCGACGTTCATTCGCTGCTTTTATACTCTATCCGCGTGAGACGAAGGAGTAGGGGAAACTTGTTGTTGAACATTCCTTTACTCCACCATCATCATTCTTACAAGACTCTTCTGACTACACCGGTTAGAGGCGTGTATGTAACTATCGTGTCATGTAATATTAAACAGTACGCAGATGTATTATCCGGGATATTATCTTCGGTTTCAAACTCTAATCTTATATCGACAGTAGATGACTTGACTGATTCGTTTTGTTTAGAACAATCTATAACGACAATCGGATACTTGTCTTTGAACATTTTCGGTGTTAATAAAGGTGCATCCGATCTATTGTAATAAGATGATTGAAACCGAGCATACATATCATATAGTTCGGCGTATCTATCGTTTTTAAACGAAATATTTAAATTATCATAAGGGAAAAATTGTGAGTTTAGATATAGTTTAATATTTATTAGTTTACAATGATCAAACGTCCCTGCATCCGCTGTTAATACATTTCTTTTACTTGTTTGTAACGCAAAAATTACGTATCTAGGTTTTTCAAGAGTGGTTGAAGTTTTTATGTTCCATGTTTGTCTTTGCGTTTTAGGTAGAATAGGATATTCATGCATCTCCCAATTCCTAAAAGGTAAAACAATATCGCGATCCGAATCTAATTGTTTTAGAAGTGTTAATCTACGCTCATCAGCAAGTCGCACATAAGGTACTCTCCATGTTATTTTATTTAAAATTAATTTCCATTCGAGCGAAGCATCCGTAGTTCCGGTAGGTGCTATAATAGCATCTGTATCGGTTGAAGATCGTAGGAGGAACAACTCTTGTTTAACGTTCATGATTATTCTTCGATAGTCCTCTGCAAACCCTAAAAGCGATCGTAGAGGTACACTAAAATCAAAGAAACCGTTACTGTTCGGTGTTATAGTCGCAGCGGCTGGTAACACCCACCCTGAAGTATAATGTTTATTCACCTCATTCATCGGTAATGAAATAAGAGTTTTTAACGTAGACGTAACACCAACTCTCTTTGTAGAATCTACTGTAATACCGGAAATTTCATATCTTATTTCCTCGAATAAAAATGGCATCGGATTATTTATAAACGGCACTACAGACGGTGAAGAACCATCTTTTTTTGTAACTTGTCCTTCGATATATAAGTAGCTTTCGCATGGTAACGTGTAAGCATCCTGCTGTTGTATAGGAATACGTATCTCATCGTTATTCCCCAATCTCGATGAAGCGTAAGGGTTGTGCGAATGATACTCCTTTTCCCATATTGTTTCGTCGAAAATTGGACCACTCTTGATGTTTAGAATATCCATCGTCAATAATTTTATATCCAAGTTTTTTCAAGAAAAGAATGTTTTCACTTGTTAACTGTTTAACAGGTTTAAAACTACTAACGTTTTCTTCCGTTGAACACGATTTAAAAGATAATCCCATCTCACAGATTAGAATATCTTTGTTTTATATGCAATCTAACTGTAATGGTTTCCCCTCTAAAATCTATTAATTCGTTATCTTGATCTAATATGTTTAAATTGATATCCGAAATACGACTGACATTTAACGGCAAATACACTAGATTATGAGGTTTTTCAACAATCTTAAACCCAGGGGCAACCGTTGGATAAAATGAATGTATTATATGACCATCTACACCGTCTTTAAAAGCTCCGTGTACTATATTACAAGTTATGTTAATAACATTCACCTTAATTATGTTGACTGTATTAACTCCGATATGTTTTGTATTGGGTATTAACGGTTGAGGATTATTTGAAAATCCTAGTAAAGCTCCTATACTTGCTGGTTTAGAAAAATCTATGTAAAATTTGCTAGTTATCTCACTCTTCAATAGATTGTTATTGGCTTTCAAGTTTATATTTTGCTTGCCTAAATTGTTTTGTAACACGCTATTTATATCTTCTATCTCATAAGATCCTGTTTCCAGTTCAATAGTTTTATAACTTCTCAATCCAAAATCGGTGTTTTCGCTGTAGTAAATCTTATTATTTACTCCTTCAATAATGTTTGGAATTGAATTATACGTTGTAAAGTCTAATAACGCTACATCCCATTCCTTATCTTCTTTGAAGAGTAATGGAGGAAAAAAGGAACTGCGAAGGTTAGACGTTGTACCGCTTATGGAAACTGTTAAAGACGACATCTTAAAGAAGACTGATGTTAGTCGTTAAAAAATCCAAACATAAATGTCCACAAATTGTAGAATTGACATCTTGCATTCTGTTATAATTGTATAATACATCACGTGTTTGTCTGAAGTATTTTTTTAACTCTCTTGGAGGTGGTAAATTACCTAAACTATCAAAATAATATACGATGTCACCCTGTTTTTTATAACATATCCAATGTGTGCCTGATCCGTAAGAATCGTCTAAATTTACTATGCCTGTTTCATTTTTCCACATTTTTTTTGGAAGTTTATCTTTTGAAAAAACTCCTCTAAAATGCGGTATCTTCAAACAATCCGCATAGTGATACAGATCATAGTTGCTTAACGGTTTGTTGGGTATAACGATTCTACCCGATTTGTTTAATACACATTTCGATATGGTTTTAGATAAAGCCCTCGACCTTTTTTTTTAAGATTATTTACCTTTTTCCTTTTTGACCCACCCTTTTTTTTACGTCGATTTTTTAATCTTCTTTTACTTTTCAAACGTGATCCGTTTCGACGTTTCATTCCTCCTCCTATTACAGATTTTGCTTTCATTGCTGATGCTACCGCTAAAGATGCTGCTCGTTCGCCTATACTAGAATCACTTGACTTCACCCTTTGCCACGCTTTCTCAGCTAACAATCTATCAGCAATCGATCTATTCTTAGAATCGCTATATTTAGAATATGCTATATCATGAAGCTTACAAGCTTCGTCCAATTTATTAATTCCAGAGTCACCACGTGCTAATCTCTTTTTTAGTTTGGTTCCAGGACCGCAATATCTATAACCTCCCGGTAATGAAGTTCAAATGGTAATACGTCAATAGCTCTGTTCAACGCTGTACCTACCGGTATGTGTTTGATGACGTTTTTTAAAACCGATAAAGCAGACGATGTTAATCCACCTCCTACTTTATCAAAATCTTGATTCGTACTAACTGCTTTATATTTCTTCCTCATAATTTATTCTCTATTCTTTATATACTGAAACTGTTTAAATAGTGAGAGGTTTAAATGTATCAAGCGGTTTAAATACATCATCCCAATTTATAAAGTTAGTTTCAACCTCACTTGTTCTACCTTGTGGATACGTCTTCATTACTTTGTGTATATAGTGAAAAACTTTCGCAGCAAATAATTTATATACCTCTTTATGCTTGTCCGATACATGTAAACACATATTGTGAACATTTTTTAAAGTAGCAGCATGGTATGGATGGGTTCCACTAGACATATTTATTATTTTACGCTTATTCGCATTGTAAGCGTCTAATCCGGATATAGTCATTGTATACTGCTTCATTGATCGCACATTAACAGCGTCGTTATCAGAAACAGGGTTCCCTATATTCGATAACCTTTTATTTGAAAACAACCATTTTTCACTATCCTTATTCGGAGTGTTTTCTGTTACATAACGTTTTGTTGCAACATCTTCATCTAATATCGGAAGACTGACATTTCGAAGAATTTTATTTTGCATATCATAGTTACCCTCTGGTGTAAGTTTGAAACCCTGTCCGGGTGCCCCTCTCATAGACTCTC
>JAGFPH010003001.1:27224-50167 GCA_018207615.1 Philaenus spumarius
AGTACTCCGGGAGTGCAATTCTGCTAACTCAGCAATCTTATACGCGTTAACATAACTTTTTGCTGATTAGCGGCTGATGTGTAAGTCTACATCGGGCTGCAAGAAGTATTTTCTATAAATCTTTCTTTTACTGTTAACATCGTAGACGCGTTAAATTATCGAGTAAAAAGAAACGCAACATAAAGTAATTATTGATAATTTTAATGTAAAAGCTAAACTAGTTGTCCAGATTTATTTAGGCTACCATTTGACAATTGAAAATAATACCGATAGAAGTAAAGTGTTACACACACGCGCGCGCGCGCATACACAACTAGATTATGATAATGTATCCTATTTAGGTTAGGTTAGAAAACAACTAACCATGGTCTTCTAGGCTATTTGTTGTGCAACCCATAGAAGTAGGATATTTTAGGTTAGTTAAGAACTTAGGCATAGGTCTCGTCGACGGTTAGTGGTGTCACCATAGCATAAGGCTAGGCTGTGTTGAGCTCTTATGGGACTACATCTGTGATGTGTTGTTGAATTGAACGGTCTCTCTTACGTTCTCATCGCGTTCTCGTAGCATCGCTTCGTCATCTTGGTCGTCGCTGTTTTTGTCGTTGTCGTCGTGGTCAACGTTAAATTCGTAGTCGTTTTCGTTGATGTCGTCGTCGTTTTTGTCGTGGTCGTCGTTAACTTCGTCGTCGTTTTTGTCGTCGTTATCGTGGTCAACGTTAAATTCGTCGTCGTTTTCGTCAATATCGTCGTCGTTTTTGTCGTGGTCGTCGTTAACTTCGTCGTCATTTTTGTCGTCGTTGTCGTTTTTGTCGTCATTGTAAAAACAGGGTTTGGCTAATAAGTAATGTCCGTTAATGTCCGTTAGGTTAAATAACGTTATGAATCTCCAAGGTAATATTTGTTGTAGTTTGGGTTTGGTTAGTAAATAGCCTAGACTCGTATGCTAACCTAAGTATTTTTCCTGTGCCTATAAAGTCGAAATCTGGGTTAGACGTAGCAACCGCTTTGGAATCGATATTTTACAATCATAAGATGAAACATTTCCAGACCGGTCATAGTGGAAAGGTTGAATCGTGCTTTAAAAATCAAATGTTGCGTGAATTTACGGTCCGCGGCAGATACGAGTTGGTCGATCTATTACCGAATATAGTAAATTCGTACAATAATACCGTGCACAGTACTATGGATATGAAACCCCGTTAAAGTTTTGAAAAAGCACGAGAACATGCTTTTGGTCAAATTGGCTAGATAGATAAGACAAACTAGTTGCGTGAGACCCCTGTAGTGGTATTTTGTAGACCGTAGAGGTTGATGATTGTAGAGTCAGAGCTCAAAGCCGATCGTTAAAAGAATAAATTTAAAATACGCCAGCGAACGTCTATTGACCGCCAATAAAGACACTGCGATAGCTGCGTCGGTGAGCGAAGCGAGCATGGGTGGAGTTCTCTGTTAAGTACAGATAAAAGAGATTCGACACAAGTGTCTACTAATCGTAATACAAATGTAAAGAGTCAAAAACACGGTGAACGAAGCGAGCATGGGTGGAGTTCTCTGTTAAGTACAGATAAAAGAGATTCGACACATGTGTCTACTAATCGTAATACAAGTGCAAAGAGTCAAAACCAACGGCTATTCCACAGACTGTACATTTTCTACCTTAATATTTACCGTTCGACTTGACAACACTAGTCAGTTGTTGGAAAATGTTGCACTGGTACAATGCTGTCTGTTAATTTGTGTAAAATCTCTTAGAATTGTTATGGGTTCATGTGTATACGTACTTTTATGTGTGCAGTATGAATTCCAGCTGATTACACACTTATTAAAAACTACGCGACTGAACGTTTTGGCCCTCTTTAAGTAAATATATTCAGAACGAGAAAATAACTGCATAATCATGTACAAAATCAATTAATGTTAGGCGACTTGGAGCGCTCAAATGAGGTTCGGAAATTTAGGTAAAGATCTTTCGTATTTGTTTTCTTTACAGACGAAGTGTTTAACGAAATATTACTTTTGGACATAACTTCTGCTCTTGAAGGAAAGGCTACTCACGGTTTTACTCTAAGTGTTGGGAATATTCGAGTAACAACGGTGTTTGGAAAACGTTATGTTACATTCAATGACGGTCAGCATTTTTTAAACTTGAACTTGTCGGAGTGGGGGCTGTTTAAAGACGCCATACCTCTGATAAACCTTCGTATTAAACAATTATTTTATTACGAGGAGGATTTGCGCGAGTACATCATTAAGTGCCTGACCACAGACGAACTCGTTTCCAGCACACTCCCCGAAGTGGACAGATTGTACGAAGAGGTGAAGTTGTTCAAAAAATATGCAGGCAGTAGTTGAGTTTCACGGTTACCACGATAACAACTATAAGTTTATAGTCAAAGAGTTTGCTGTAGTCGGTGAGAATTTCTCCAGTGTCGTTGTTTTCAAACCGCCTTATACATTTGATCAACTGAATAGTAGCGCTCGGAGGACAGCCCTTTGGTTACAAAAAAACTATCATCATATCGGCTGGGAAGAAGGTGACGTTCCTTACGACGAAGACGTGATACGCACGCTTTGCAAACCGTTTTCCATAATTTACACAAAAGGATTGGAAAAAGCTCAGTTATTGAGAAAGCTTCTGCCACACGTGGAAGAATTACCAGAGATGGAAAGATACTCGCACTGTACAGAGGTTAATTGTATATTACCTCAGCACTTTCAATACGGGAGTAAGTGTGCCTTAAAAAGTGCTAAATATTATTACGATTCTCTTCTTAAGTTAAAAGAACAACACGGACTGTAAACACCGAAATTATTGGCAGGGCTAATGGCCAAAACATTGTATTTTTATTTATATCCAATGTATTTTGTATTGTAATAGCCTTTATTACTGTAAATACTTTAAAATATTAGTGTTGTAATTAGAGGGAATTATTAATAATAAACTGTATTTGTGTAACAAAGTTGTTTTAATGAGTCATTCCTATAACCATTTCTTTACCATTTTAATGTGAACAAGAAAAAAAAGTGTTTGGAAAAGAGTGACACGGTTTTTGTACATGTCTAGGGCTCAGTGACCGCCTTGACTCCTGGGTTAACGTTGTGTAACGAGGTTTTAGTACAATGGTGTTAGAGGCTATTGCACAACATTGTGTATTGAAAACTGGCAATTAATAGCAGCCATGGTAAATTTGGGGAAATAATAAAACTGAATTTAAATGTAATTTATTTCTTACAAGGTTTTGACGGCAGCGCATTCTGGTAGAGAAATATTAACCCGTCCGACGGTAGCGCGTTCTGGTAGAGAATCAGCGAATTCATTAGACAGTACAACGGATACAATTCTGCCGACTCGGCATTGTTACACATGCTAACATAAATTTTTGCTGATTCGTTTGGAATGTGTAAGTCTACATCTTAAGTTTGGATATGTAATTACGTATATCATACACAAGGGTGTGGCAGAGCCTAAGGTTAGTTTAGCCAAAGTTTTAATTCGACTAAGTATTGTTCGGCTGGACTCGGGAGAGCCTTACGTTCGGGCAAGTAATTATAATAATAATTGAAGTTGGAACAAAACCTCAAAATATAAACTATGCCGGGTTTGTACAGTATAAACAGTCACGAGAACAGCGAAGCCTAAGTTTTTAGTTCGGAAAAGATCGGATAGGTCTGGGCCACCAAATTTGTAAAAGATTTACATTACATTTGCTAACTATTGGAATGTCTGGTCAGCATATAGCTGGGGTGTCAAACAAAATTCGGGGAAAAGCGTTAAGTATAATCGTGCTAATAAATAATTTAGAACATAAAATCATTATCGAAAGTTTTGATGTAAATCAAGGGTGCTGCAGAGCCTAAGGTCGTAGAAATGGTAAAGTATCGAGTAAAAAGAAACGCGTTATAAAATAGAGACATTTTATTAATAACCAATCGATTAAACGATACACAACATAGAGTAATTATTAATAATTTTAATGTTAAAGCTAAAACCGTGATTGTTACTAAGCTACCGTGTCTACCGACAAACATACGGAGAATTTATATTGAAACAAATTTTAAAAGTGGCTTAGAGAAAGTTTTAACGTTAAGTAATACAAACGGATTCGGTTAAGTTTGGTTATGTAATTACGTATATTATACACAAGGGTGCGGCAGAGCCTAAGATTAGGTTAGCTAAGGTTTTATTTCGGTTAGTTACGGTTTGTAAGAGTTGCGGCAGAGCCTTATGTTCGAAAAATTCCGGTAGAAACAGTTATATCATACGCATGGGATGTGGCAGATCCTTACGTTGAGTTGAGCGAATTTTATATTAATATCCGCTGCGGAGAAATTCCGTTGCGGGGAAATAGCTCTAATCACGACGGTGTTGAATAGCTGCCTGCGTGTACGAAATATATTTTAGAATTCGTTTGCACTTAAGCCTCCGTTAAAAACATTAACATTTCTGTTTTTTCGAAATTTTGTTGCAAAATTTGGGGGAGGGGCTACCCCGGGGTTGACTTAGACCGAATACAACTTGTATGACTTTTTAGAAACATTACGTTATATTTTGGTTGGTTATGTAGTTACGTATATCATACGCATGGGTTACGGCCGAGCCTAATGTTAGCCAAAATTTTAATTTTTACTAAGTTCGGATTGAACTCGGACAGAACTTTACGTTTGGGGTAGCTTGGTTTTCCGCACAATATAACACATTTTATCAAAATAATTCGGGGTACAGCGAAGCCTAAGCTCAGTCAAGCCCTGCGTTTTGGTTCCGGTAAGACTGCTAGAAACAGTGTATATCATACGCACGGCTTGCGGGAACGCCTATGGTTAGCCTAAGTGCGGTTTGCAAGGATGCGTGAGAGCCTATCATTTTACATTTTACATAGGCCAAACAGGACGCAGCTTTGCGAAAAGATATAAAGAGCAAATAAAATCCCTCAATAAATATCCGACGAACTCCCTGTACGCCGACCACATAGTTAATACTGACCACAAATACAGTGACATCAATAGCCTGGAAATTGTACACACCTGTAGAAAAGGTAAACATATGGACAGATTAGAAGAAATAGAAATTTATAACAGCTTAAAAAAAGAACCAACCAAAATTTTAAATTCCCAAGTAAATTTTACAGCAAACCCAATATATGAAGAAATAATCAAGTCGGCTGTATGGAATTAGTCGTTGTAAGGATAACCTGTTCTTCGCAGTTGGCAACCCTGATTATCAGCTGTCCAAAATTTTAAATAATTAATTGTAATGGATTCTGTTGGCCAACAAGTTTTAAACATGTCGGACGTTTTGTGTATTTTTGTGTGCTATTTTATTTTTGACGACGTCCCAATGGGCGTAGAATTATCGTGTGTGAACTGTGTGTGTTTTATATTTTAATGTGTTTCGTGTACAGTGTTTTAAAATGCGATAAATCGCGAAACAGCTGTAGCACGTTTCTTAAAGAAAGAATTGGATAACGATGACGGTAAGAAACACAAATTTATTAATTTAAATTGTATGGCTTTTAAATAGCAAAGTGAAAGCTGTAAAAAGTTTGAAAAGTAGTCATTTAAAATATCTGGAAGCCTTTTAGACAGTAAATTACCATGGAAACCAATATTGATAATATAAAAAATTATCTCTTAACAGAAATCAGAAAATTGTATTATTAGGAAACGCAAGTGATAAAGAATTATTTCTCAGCTTTTACTATTTCAGGCTGCATCATGGTATTCATTGCTGGTATGGAGCTTTTAAAAGCTTAAATTAAAAGACGACTCAAAATCAATTTGTCCGAATAATACTGTGTCAACAATTTAATGTCTTTTTTACACATAATTAAATACCACTATTTATTTATACATCAGTACTAAGACTTTTTAACTGCATAGGAAATTAAATTAATCAGTGTAACTGTTAGACTGATTAAATCTATGAATTAAATGTTACACATATTTATTAATCCATTCCCTGACAACTACAACTTCAAACTAGAAGATTAAATGGTAGCTTGATCCCTTATGTATACAACTTTAGTTTGGGTCTAAGACTGTGCACACAGAATTCGCCAAATGTAAAGTTTGATGCAGCGCTGTGTATGTAAATACTGCAAGATTAAACTTAGACTTTAATTGATTAGTTAATAACTTAAATTAGACAAGTAGCGTTACATAATTATTATAATACGTGAAGCAGTTTTTTGTGAACACAGCTCCTCCTTTATTTCCGGACCAAATTTAATGTTTGAATTGTCAAAAAATTCGTCTCATTTCGAAGTTTTGCAATAAGGTTTAAGATGTCAAAAAAACATATCCTTAATAACATGAGCTAATCTCAAAGCTCGGGTTTTCCCCACAAGATTAACATAGAACGAATTTAAAAACCATTTCTATACAAAACAGCTGTTTACAATAAGAAACAAACTAATCCAGCTGTTTTTGTGGATGTAAATAATGATGTTTATAGTAGTAATAATAATAATAATGTTTATAATAATAATTTAAGAACAATTTCTTTACAAAACAGCTGTTTATAAAAAGAAACACACTAATCCAGCTGCTTTTGTGGATGTAAATAACGATGTTTATAGTACATTAAACATAATTTTAGGTTAGGCCTAGACTGATGAAACAACGTCTTGAACGTATTTACATACATTACCAAACAAGCAATTGAATAAAATAACAGCTAAAACAATTGATCGGATATCCAGCTTTTAGTACAAAATAAAATTTTAAGGTAGGCCTATATTGAACCAACACAAGTTGCAACACACACAAACCAATAAAAACTTGCGTTAAGGAATTTAAAAATAAGAACAATTATGTTACATCCTGATTAAAAATAAATAAGACACATAGTAGGCCTATTTATTGATAATACACGCTAATTGATAGTGAGTAACTTTTTGGTTAGGTTTTTGATTAAGTGTACACCTGAGCCTTACTGGTTCTTTTAACCTTTATTGTAATTTTTGTTATAAAATATACGAAATAATTTCATTTGAACATTTAACATTATTTACCATCTTAGTTTTGAGGTTATTATTAATCCTAAGTTACACCTTTATTATAAACTAGTGGACCCGGCAATGCTTCGCTATTGCTTAATTTGAAACTTTGAAAGCCTGTAATTCGTATCCCTGAGGGCGGCAGTTTTTGATCCAAATCAGTTGTTGATCAAAATCAGCTCTGTTGATCAAAATCAGCTGTTTTAAGCTTTTCGTACGAACAGCTGTTTTTTGTGCCCCTGATAAATTCAAAAGAAATCTTTCTTCTTCTTCCTTAAGATTGACCTTCCATAAGATTAACATTGAAACATTGAGGGCCACTGGGGCGTAGCCCTAATGTCCTAGGACTTCGGTAAATGGCCTAAAACCTTCCCAGGGTTAACCTGTGTTACTATGCAAATTTTCAAAGCAATCGGATGGACGGTTTGGTAACGCATAAAGGACAAACATACAAACAGACAAACGTACAAACAGACAAACGTACAAACAGACGGACATACATTGAATTTTATATATATAGATAAAACATAACATATGTTTTTAGAAGGTTCCATCGGGGGTTGGCGTGCGGAGCTCGCAGGGGACTTCCCTAGTTCTTTATTAATGCAATATTTGTTTAAAAATATTCGAATCCTGATTGTAACGTATTGGAAATTTGAAGACAAATATTGCAGGGTTATTTTTGAACTCAGTATTAAACAGTTTTTCCTAAGTTAGACTTTGCATCACTGATTACTCCGGCAAACTCGTAACACAAATCTCACACAAGTTTACCAGCTTTCATAAAACTGTGTATCTAATAAACGGATACCTTATCCAACAACTATACTAATATTTACTGAACACCAAATCATTTTAACAGAATTGGTTCGAACACGGCCATATTTTGATAAAACTTATTAAAACATCGTATGAACTAGTCGATTATAATCGGCACAAGAGAATACTGCTCGTATTTATCTTAGCCAGTCACATTATTTATAACCAACACTATGATATTAATTTATTACCAACACTTTAAAGTGCTCCCCACGCCAATTCGATTCCAACCTATGTGCGATGTCGGTGCACTGTCAGTGGGACCTTCCAGTTGATCATATCCACAGTTACGATGATTAGCCGTTTCAAGATTGTATCACAAATCGGAAAAAATTAAGCACGTTACAAGTTCATAACATTTAAATCAATTTTTATGAAGGCAGCTTTAAACTTTATATTATGTTAGTTAAAATATTAAAAGGTTCTAAAGAACGTCTATTCTAAAGAATAGAATAAACAATTTGGTACTACTCAATTTACCGTAAATGCAACATGGCAACAATGTTCATAGTTTAAAGGAATAAAGAGACACAAGGCATAAGTGTTTATCCATTAAGGACTTATAAGGTAGCTTAGAGTTACGGTAAGTTATACGGTAAAAACATATTCCTATAATAAAACAAATCATAACACTCATTCTATTAGTAATATGAATAAATCAAACATTTTTTATTTTATAACACTAGTAAGCTCCCGTGAAAAATCTCAGGCAGATTAATTTGATATACATCAGAAATACATAGTTTAAAAAAAGTACTAACTTAAAAACAACAGACTTTATCCAGGCCAACCTAACTATGCTGACTGGGATTTTTAACTCGGTAAATGTGTACAATTTTAAGTATTACAAAACTGTTGGCCTATTTGGTAAAACTATTTATATACGTTATTATATATTTAAAGAAAGATAAAAGTATTATCTTTTCATTGCTTTTTATTTTATATTGATATATCAAATGATTTAGAAGTTATTAATATTATAGTAAAGAAATTTATCAATGAATGTGTTTTTATGTTATACAAAGATGTACGAAGTTAAACGAATAGGCATCTCTTTTTTAAATTTGTTTGAAAGATAATATTGGTTGTAAAAGGTTGTATTTATATACAGTTCATAACCTCAAAGTAAATATTATAGCAATTATAGCATACATTAGTTCTACAACTCATATTTAAAAAAGTCTACTACACAAGAAATTATAATGATTGAAGATGTTACTCACGTACGTAACATATAATAAGAGTTCGCTTTTAAAGGAGTTGATTACAATATGAATATGTTTAGATGTCAATGACTATTCTTGAATCTAAACCTTTGTTCTTAAACTATACTGATTGATACCCTTCTAGGACTGATACCTAAAAAGTAACACAAGACTTGTAAATAAATTCGTTAGGGTGGGGCTCATAAGGGACTGATACAACTAAGTAATTTTTTAGATGGGAATTATATATTTTTGAAATTTTTACAAGGAAAATGTTCATATTTAAGGTTAGCAAAGAAAATAAAACGAATCTTCTTTATGCTTATGAATAAACAAAATCTTAGTAAGTTAATAACAACTTTTAGTAGATTCAATACCTCTGTGTATTGACATGCACCATATGAAACATGTACTCATGCACATTACTAGGGCTGTCCAAACTAAAACCGTAAACCTCTTTTGTTTCCTTATTTTGAACCCTTTTTCACATTACTCCGTGTTGACGCCTTTTGGCACTCTATTTCCTTCTTTTAGCTTTTTTGCTTAACTAACTTTATTACAATAGTGTTTCTAATTCTTCATACACTTCTTTTGCAGTAACACAGTCTTTAAGTAGTTTGTCATCTGTTCCAAACGTTCTCTCTTCTGGCGAATCTTGCTTATAATCTTGCTCTGTGCCATCATAATAAATACTGTCGAAAAAAGCTATACCTGCATACAAATAAGATCTCGAGATTAGTTAACCTAGTCGTGCTCCTTCCTTGTTGGTAATTAGCATGGCCGTCCACCTCCACTTTGTCACTCCTAGCAATCGCTTTGTCCACTTTATCATAAATGTTGTTCAGACTTGGCTATCATTTTATTTATTTTTCTTTTCTGTTATTTTCTTTCTTTTTCAGAGACAGAATATTGATAGGGATAATATCCTCAAGTACTAGGAATACAGCTCCTGACATAGTGCGACTCTCAAGAGCCCCGTTCATTGTACCGAAGCAAATACTTTTCTATATATATAATACTTTTCGTCTAGAGGATTTTCAATTACCAAGTTAGCAACTTTTACTAGATTCTATCTCTGAGTTATACATTACTGGTGATAGTAAAGACCTGATTCAGATAGAAGGTGGTCACATTTCATTACAGATACAAAATTTAAGGTAACAATATTGACGTTTATAACTTTTTTTAACTTCAGATAACATCATGCTTCTTAGAACACAGACGAACATTATTAAAATCTCCAAAATATAAAAAGATAAATATAATTTCTTGATGACAGCATATAAAAGAAATTTCACTGGCATTAAACAACCAAATTTAATATTAAGTTATTATACCACAAAACTACCACTTATGTACCGTTCCCTGATAGCAGCACAAGTAACAGCTCTCAAAATATCACTGACAAAACTATATGATTTATGAAGTTATGACTTTTTATATATAAAGTTATATTTAATACTAGCAAGTGCGGCTTCAACAGTCTGTCAGAATACTTGAATGAAATACATATCGGGTAAATATTAAACCTTACCCTTACACGCATATAAAAATCGATTTCCGATACAAAAACCCTGGAACAAAAACCTGCGCATATTGAGTTTCGTCCAAATTTAGACTTAAGTTACATGCATTTCAGCTGTTCGTCGGTCAGTAATAACAATTACGTTTTCCACAAGTTGTTTGCGCATAACTCGAGAAAGAAGGCGAAAATAAAAAATTCAACGTGAATTTGGAGTCCTAGTTTATATATGTTCACCTTTTGTACTCAAGTATCAAAATGCAAGTGTTTTTTTTTATTTTTTATTTATATATAACTATCATTTAAGATTAGCAAGTGGTAAATTCTAGTTGTGTGGAATGTAAAAGAATAAATATTTATTGTTTACGGTGGTTACATTTTCTGCCAAACCTCAGCTCTCTATTCTTACAGGAAGTAGGTGAAATAAAACTGTATTGCTTTATGGTATTGCCTCATGTTATCCCCTAAAACGCAAGTAATCTAAATACTTTTTAATGCGTTGCCTCCTTCTTTAAATTAACAATTTCTCGACGATTTACCGTACTATTAACATTAATACGGAGTTAATTAATTGAGAACGTCAATTTTTGTATCCATTTTATTTACGGTCGAATTGTATAACTGACAAAACTATCGAACAGAGTAACGGTAAACCGTCGTACAACTTGATTAATTGGTCTTGCAAATTAATTATTGCTTACGCTTTGTTGCTATGGAAGTTGAACTCATCAACATTTTGACGCTGATCTACTATTACCATTTTGCGGTACTTTCGATAGGTCACCATTCGATTTGACATTAAACAGCCTACAAAAAACTTATCCTAGACGCTTTTTACAAAAAATTAAGTTTTTGGAGTTATTTTCATTTAAAATGTTTAAATGGCCGCCATTTCGAAACAGATTATTGGAACAAGTGTTGATTATTTTCTTAAACTAGGTATTTACATTATTGATCAGTGGGGTACAAAATTTCAGTTAAATCTGTTGGGCCGTTCTATAAATTGTTTAGAAAAAACAAAATGGTGGATGGCTGGTGAAAGAAGCATTTCCGGACATATTATTAATAAAATAAGGATTTACCTTTATTTTAACCCTTTAGACTTTATCCTCTGAATCATCTCAGCGCATTAAAGAATCATTTTGTATTTGTGCCCGATTATTGAAACTATTTTTGCACTTGAAATGAAATGAAAATTTATTTATTTGACCCTCTTATACATAATTTACATAGTGCAAAATTACAAACTTAAATTATACGCTTAATACTAAATAAACAACTATTCATCGTACAAAATATAAATTCACAATAACATAAATAGAAAATAGTAAAGGGTCAATAAGTTTATTCCGAGGTTAAAACATGTTTGGGATGAAAATATTTTACACAATTTTAACAAATTATCAGCTCAACGAGAGAGAAACACGCCGTGACCGGCAAGTTCAAACTGTACATTTACATTCATAAAAACACATTTAGAAAACTTAGATTTGGCTTTTTACTCAGATTGACAACAACAGTAACGCAATAACAAATCCACAACTACAGAAAATAAATAGTATAATAGTAAAACAAAACAAAACATAATTTTAGAAAATGTAACATACCTTAAAAAGATATTGAACAAACTAAGCTATAAAGTGTCGGGTATACGAGATATTTGCAAAAAAAACCTTGAAATACACAGTTTTTACACCTTCCACCCCCTCCCACTCCAAAACCCGACGATATTTCGGTGGAGACGTTTTACCACATTTAGCCTAGAGCAAAGGGTCCATCAAATACTCAACCACTTGTCTGCTGAACTGTATTATCATAGCATACCCCTGTAATGTTAACTATATGGTAAATCGTCAGAAATTGTTAATTTAAACACATTTTCAACCATGCCTACAGAAATACCTTATTACCGCTTCCGTATCTTCAAAACTATCGCATAAAAAAAAAGTGTAAAACCATTTTTGTTGAAAATTTAACGTACTTTAGAGTTATAGGGCAAACTAAGCTCTTAAGTGAATGATTTACGAGATATTTGCAAAAAAGCCAGAAAATACACAATTTTTCCCCTTCCCACCCATAAACCCGACGCTATTTCTGTGGAGACTTTTTACCACACATAGAGCAAAGCTTAATGAACAACTTCCAATAATCAGACCTTGGTTTTTTTTTATTTTTTATTCTCTACTTAAGGTCTAATTTGAATGTAAACTAATTAAATCCTACCAGGAGGCCTTATTCAAGTTTGATGACAGTACAATTCTGTTCAACCTCAACCAAAAGTTCACTATATCGACACATAATCAAGGCCTTTATCAAATGAGCCTGCAAATGATTATGCTTTATCTGATGTTATCAATTTAAAAAAAAAAATTTGTTTAATTAATTTTGAAAACATTTCTTCTTTTAGCAAAATAAACAAATTATTTTAATTTTAAAATATATGGTATAATTATTTTCTGAAATTAAAAATATAAATTATAAACTTTAAAAATAAAATATTAAAGTTTAAGAAGCCAATCTTTAACCCAGTAGTGTTCTTTCTTCTCTTTTTTAGATTTTGCAACCTTTTCTTATTTGGATCCATTACTACACTTTATTTCACATTAAACTGTGAAATTAACTGACAGAACTGTTATTGTATGGTGCGTGTGCAGTGTGCCTGCAGTTTTTAATCTGTGAGTTCATTATCTGCAGATGAAGCCTGTCATTAGAACTGAATAGTGTTTGGCCTGTGACAGTTAACAATCTCTGATGCCTGCAGGTAAACTGATAGCAAATGGTTTCACTTATATACAATCTAGAGATAACATTTCAATTTTCTATATATTTTTCAATTTACTAAAAATGCATTTTGTTATGAGCAAATTTTTCCTGAAGAACAGAGAGACGCAGTGTTTAAATGCGCTATTACCGTTTGCTAGAGTTATTACCTAGTTACAGTTCGGTTTATTCGGTTAACTTACATTATAAACTGCTCCGTCTTCATTGATCTAACTGGTATAAAAACACTAAGCAACAAACAAATAATGCGCCATTTACATACGGGCTACTATTTGTTATCACATACAAATACTGGAACGAATTATGGAACTAAAACAGTTTTTCTGACTGACCCGAAATTTGATTATTACCAGCCGAACTGTTATTTCGAGCTATACATATGTGCATCAAAAGTAAGTATGAATTGGAATATGTGACAATCATCTTAACCAATATATAAACAAACTCATAATACTTTAGGTGGCACAACTATGAAACTGTTTAAAACATACATGCAAAATACTCCCTTAGTGGCTATTATTTTCCTTATTTATGGACATTTTTAATTTCTACTTTATATAAAAACCTTAGTTTTGAATAGGATGTATCCAGGAACTAAAGAAGTGTAAAAACGATGTCATAAACAATTTTGTTCGTTTAGTTACCTCAATAGATAGTTCGTCGTTTTTATTTTAGATAATTAAATTAAAATGGGTATAATGTTTTAATCATTAGCAACATCAGGGGTGCCCACATCAGGGTTTGATGGTGCATATTGAATTTTGGGGGGGGATCAATTTTTGGATGTTTTTCACAGTTTGGGTGGAATTTTCATATGTTCCTGATTATAATCAATATAAAGCATGAAGATGTGACGATTCCCCTCAAAAAGTTAGGAAATAATCTATTGCTTCTATGGTGTTACAAATCTCCCATTAATCGTAGTGATAGTGCCGTATTATTGACAGCAAGTCATTTCTGCTCTAGTGCCCGAGCCGATAGAGGGTGCCGAGAGTGGTACGAACAAAGTATAAACATATTATAGACATGTACAAGGCATAGCTGAGAGCCTGCCAAGGTCATTCTCCAAACAAATAACTTTTTGTTTGAAGATATGGGTATTATTCAAAACTCTTCTTATATCAAACAGTTATATTATAATATAATATTTAGTCTAGTATTCTATTTTTTCTTTGCCTCACGTTGTAAAGTTAAATTTATAATAATAATCTCTTTTAAAATACCCAGTATTAAGTACTTGTTTAAAATAAATTTATTGTTACCTTTTATTTGGTACGTCACTAATCCATTGTTGGTAAAATGATTACCTAGGTTTCAGGCTGCGTGAGCCCATCATCAGATCATTAAGGTTATATTCGTTCCATTAGGATTTCGTTATGGTTTAAGAAGCACTGTTATTACATTTCACGAACATTACAAACACTTACACAAACACACATTATATACATTGACTATACAGTTAAAAGTTAGACACGTGAATTATTAGTTAGTGCGCACTTGACGGCGAACGGTTCGCGACTGGCTAGTTATTGTCAAATTGATATCGTTATCTAACCTTGAGTCGCAGGTTCCTTTATTTGCATTTTGATTACGCTGTCATATAAGGTATTGGAGGAGTACGAAAGTTGTTCATTTAATATGTTTTTAGGTTCTTGTTTGAACGCTTTATAAATTTCGAACTCCTCCAAGGCGCTCATGTAACGTCCCTTACTACATGTGTGTAAGATTTCCATATTATTGTCTATGTTGGAGTAATTATGGCAGTTATCAATGAGGTGTTCAGCGTATCACGATGTCTTAGGTTTTCCTTTAGTGGTTGGTAAATGCTCCTTGAATCGTTTTTTGAAAGGGCGCCCTGTTTGGCCGATGTAGAAGCTTGGGCAATCATCGCAAGTAATTTTGTATATGCCAGTTTTATCTTTTTTGTCCCTTAAGTTTCGGTTAGGAGGTTTAAGTTTCGACTCAAGTTTGTTGCCAGTCCTAAATGTAACCTTGATGTTAATTTTCCCCATTTCATTTTTTAGCGTGTAATACAATTTGTTTCCAAATTCTCAAGATATGTACTTAGTTTTCCGTTGTTCATTTGTTAACTTTGGGGTCTTGTTCTTGTGTCTTTTAATGAGTTTGACGACGATTGAGCTTTTATAACCGTTAGCGACAGCTATGTGTTTAATTATATTAACTTCTTGGTAATATTCTTCTGGTTGCATTGGCACAGTTAAAAGGCGGTGTATAAAGCTGTTATATGCTGCCATTTTTTGAGAATATGGATGATGTGAAGATGCATGTATTGTCTGGTCGGTTTATGTAGGTTTCCTATATATACCGAAAGAAAGTTGGTTGTTGCATTTTTTAATTGTTAAGTCCAGGTAGTTGAGTGTGTTTACTGTTTCCATTTCCAGTGTGAATGTTAAATTAGGGTGTATACCATTTATATAGTTTTTGAGGAGTTGCAATTGCCTAGAAGTGCCGTTGAACAAAATGATGATGTCATCCACATACCGGTAGTAAAAAGTTATTCTGTTTCTATGGTGGTTTGACTCAGAAAATATGTGTTGGTTTTCGATATAATTGAGAAAGATTTCAGACAAGATGCCCGACAAGGGAGAGCCCATTGCTAGGCCTTCGTTTTGTGAGAAGTATTCGTTATTGAAGCTAAAGTAATTTTGGCGTAAAACTGTATTAAGAAGGTGGATGAGTTCGTTTATGGATTTATGGGTTAGATTAGATTTTGTTTGAAGGTTTTTACTTATGATGTCAAGGGTTTGTTCTATAGGGATGTTAGTGTATAGATTTACAATATCAAATGAAGCCAGTTTGTGGTTCGGTAAAATTGTTGTTCCTTTTATATTGTGAATGAGGTCTAAACTATTTATTAAGCTATGATTTGTTTCAAATACGAAATGTTTTCTTAAAATCGTATCGAGTGTTTTTGAAATATTATATCCGGGTGCGGAAATAAAATTGACTAATGGTCTGATGGGGAGGTTAGCTTTGTGAACTTTAGGCAGTCCTCTTAATTGAGGGGCGTGGGGGTTGATAGTTTTTGAGTGCCGTATTACTTGATCGGAAAGTAATGAGTTACTGTACTATTATTCAAAGCTCTATTTATAGATTTATTGTATTCAATTGTAGGGTCTGTAGGCAATTTGTTGATATTATTATTCGTGAAGAACTCTTGTACCTTAGTAATGTATTCAGATTTATCAATAACTACGATGGAATTGCCCTTATCGGCTTTTGTTATTAAAGCATTATGTGAATTCAGCTTATCTCTAATGTCTGATATGACCTGTTTGTCTTGTTTGAACTGCGTATATCTGGTTCTATTTGTATAAGGTTCCCTTGTAATCTGCTTTAGTTTATTGTTTATATTGACTCTGGCAGCAATTTGGACTTCGGCTGTGGGTAATGTTTAATCCAACTTTAGACCTACATAAAAAGAAGTAAATATTTCTTTGTATTTTTTCCGAAATAGGCCTATACAGAAGTTTTGTAAATTAGTTCTAAATAGAAGTGTATAAACATATATATCAATTTCAAACAAATTTGTTAGAAATCGCCTTTTTTATGTTCTTACTACAAGTCCGCTAGCAAAATCAGGCCTAATTTGACAAATAAAATAGGAATATAATATGCTTTCTCCAAAAATTAAATTGTATTAAAAAAAATGGAGCGAATAAGTCATAGAATTATTGAACTGTATAATTGAACATTTTAAATTAACCTATTTTATAAACGTATTTCACTTTGTTTCATTAAATTACAACAAATAACAATAACTGATAGCTCTCACTGATGCGTAGTATACAATCCCAGACGCTGTCTACCATGCTAAACTATAATGGCCAACGCCTGTTTAGACAACTACAATTTTAAAATTATGATTACATGTTATGTAAACATACGTTTTACAAAACAATTCAAGTTTGAAACATTTCCTTTGCAATGGTTTTTGTTTTAGTGAGATTTTATGATTTTAGTGGGTGAAATATTTGGGAGAGAACCTACAGTTTGGGAGGGGGGATTTGCGTCATGGGCTTCGGAGGTGATGGGCACTTCTGAGCAACATTGTCTACTAATAATAAACTCTGTTTAAAGTGATCAAAAAAGTAAATAAATGAACTGATGGAATGTTAACCCAATGTGTTAAATCATTTAACTCCTGCTGAAATGCTTCTTTGTTGTTTAAAGTAATAAATCTTGCTCATGATACAGTTCAAGAAAGCGTTGAAGGTTAACCATTATGAAATAGCAAATCAAATTTTAAAACTTATCTCATCTATTACTTGCTCATCATTCTCAAAATTATTTTTGGCAAATATTACATGTAATATACAACAATATTAACCTTAACTAATAAAATATCTGTTGGAATTATTCAATCTGCATACATATGATCTACAAATAAAACTATATTCTACTATATCAAACAATGTTTAATATGTCTTGTTGAACCTTAATCGTTAAAATTAATTTCTACCTGAAAATGTCTAACTTCTAAGTTCTCGCAGCTACCAACTCAGAATATGATTAACTCTTAAAGTTTGTTCAAATAGAACGTATGCAGTTGTAACTTTCACCCTTCTACAATCATGAGATGGAAGGCAATGCTCAGATTAAATTAGTTCCATGAATGCTCGTCAGGTTGCTTTATTGGAAGCAGCGAGTTCAGATATTAAGAATAAATTACTTGAGTAAAATTTAGATTCCGCGAATAAGAAAAAAAGGTTTTTTGTGACTTTGATAGGAGTTGTAGAAGCCCTTATTTATTTAAAACGTGATATTTAATAATGGCTAAGTTCGAAATGTTAAAAATAAAACGGTAATTCCTAGAACATTAAAATATATAATAATCTACTTCTTCCTCTTTCTTCCTTCCTTTGAATTATTAATTCAATTTTTATTTTAACAAGTTTGTAAAAATTCACTGAAAATTTTTCAATTTTGAATTACGTCAATTTAGAAAACATTAAATATGGCACTTTTATCACCATACTTTGATAAGGTTAACTGTAAAATTTGGTTTCTATGCTCACAACCATTACACAGCTAAACTTACCTCAAGAAGTGGAAAACTGAGCAGTTTTACAGCCCATATTACGACAGATATCCATAATATATTATATATTTAACCCACCGCACAACCTTAATGCGCTTGTTTATACTAGAGCGATCCAAAGGCGACGGTGATGCAATGGTTGAGTGACTTAGCAAGGGAGTCAACTCCAGTCTCGACATTCAGTAAACTGGTCACCTCAGTTGCCTAGTTGCTCTAGTGAGGATAGCAGTGGACAGCAAGATGGCTGCTGAACAACAAGAAAACAAAGGTATTTCACAACTATCCTTGCTCATTCGCTAATAATTGAAGAAATTGTCAGAATGCAATTCCAATTATTGTAAAGAATGTCTCTGGTTTCTTTGTAAATTACCTAAATTATATGGATGCACACTGAACCATTTTGTTAACCTCCTTCGCTCTCTTGTTTAAAAAATAAACTACAACTGCTTCAACCTTGGTTGATGACATCTTTACAAGTGACCTAAATATCTCAATTTGAGTTTCTTCCAGTTTAAACACTCTGCAAATCTAGAAGAAACTACAGTTGAGTGATCCCAGTTGAAGTTACTTTGCCGTCACCGGTTGCTGTTTGTATAAACCCGGCCTAACGCGTTTTGCAGGTGCTCCACCTTCTACAATTTATTACAGTACTGAACTGAATGCAACATTATGGGGATCGTTTATGTATCCTACTTAACAAATACTCTACACTCTCCAACATAAGGCTCCACTTTTCCCGTCACCTTTATTTAAATTTAATTCTATACGTTGTTGTTATAAAACATGTAATATTAAGTGTTAGGTTGGGTGAAAGAAAGAATTAAATAATATTAACCTCACCCAAAACAATAAAGTCCAGACATTCATTCATACATTCTCTCCCCCCCCCCCCCCCCCCCCCCCCCCAATCTCTCTCTCTCTCAACGAATGTGAAGTGAAACGAGCTTTTTTGTATAAGGAGACATGATATTAAACTTTCCTCACCACAAATACTTTCCTAATCTTGGATACATGTGATATTCTTCCCCAATATCATAATATTACCCTTGATATTCCTGGTAATTTTTCTTACCAATGACTTTTGTTATTTGATTGTATTTTATGAGTATTGTTTCAATGTGTTGTAATAGGTATGGTTTGTTATAAACAAATATTTTTTGTAAAAAAAGCAATAACAAATAAATAAATAAAAATCATGTTCTGATATTCAAGAGATTTCAGCAATCAGACCAAATTTAAGATATACCCTTCAACAATCCTACAGCAAATTCATTACAATATGAAGTATGACAAATTTAAGCTTAAAAAATGTAGAAGTAATTAATACTGTTTTACTAGTGTATATTGTATTTTGACCCATCTCAAACGTTGAATATAAAAAAATAGAGCAAAACTTTTAAAACAATATACAATTAGATGAAAAATTATATCAAAACCTAAAAAGACGGGAAACGAATATCAGTGGTTTAATCTGTAAATAAATAGATACATGACACTAACCGTTATTCTGTGAAGGCTTTTGTTAGCAATATGAACAGTAAGTTACCTATGCTAATTTATTTATTATCCAACTTTTCTTCTTATATGTAGGCATTTTATCATAAAACCACGTCTTAAATACGAATCATGTTTCAATTTTACTATCATTCAATTAATATTGGTGTACCTGTCACTAATATTTATCAGCAATATACCAAACATTTTTTGCGCTTACATTTTTTAATTATTAGTAGCCTACTCATAAATTATTATGCAAAATATACGAATACTGCTTCTCATAAAACGTTTTCCAAAATACAATATTATTAGTGTTATACTTGCAAATAAAAAGTACTTTCGCTCCTTATAAATAATACAATAAAAGTTATACTTTGACAAAACATAGTTTCTACCACTGTAAAACTTTTAGCTACAATGTTCTCTAAGAAGTTTAGTATATTATTAAGTCTTAAAGTTTCTTCAAATAAAACTTATCACAGTAGCAGCTTTCAAAGATACAAGTTACTTTAATGTTAACTTTTATTCTTCAACAAATAAAATGCAACCCAACACTCACATGACATTAAATTAGTTACATACGTGATCGTCAGCTTGCGGTGAAAGCAGGAAGTATAAATACATATCTGATAGTTAAAAGTTTAAATAACTGAGTAAGAAATTAGCTCAATAAGCCTTATACAACTTTGTTATGAGTTATACAGGGTGATTCAGGAAGAAACGGAGAAATGTTCATTACGTGCTCTACTAGTGAAAATAAATAAAAAAGTTCATATAAACATAAGTTCGTAAATGATTCATTTTCCAGTTATCCACCATTTTGTTTTTGTTTTTACAAAATACCTAATAACTTTGTATTTAGGAAATATATTGAAAGAAAATTTGTACACATATTTGTTATGACATCTTTATTATTTAATTTATTGTTTTAAGTTACAGAAATAATAAAATAAATTATTGTTTTTAAAAAATTAAAAAAAAAAGTTTAATAGCAAACCGAACTAAAAAGCAGAAAATAATTTCTAAAAATGAAGAGTTTGTTCTACATCGACATAAAGTCCAGTAATTCATTATAATTAAATAATTTATAATAAGTTTAAAATAAAAATGTATTAATTAACAAAGTAATTCATTTTGTTGTAAAAAAGCATGGGGTACTTGACATCAAATGTTTCAAAGTAGCTTTTTATAAAAGTAGTTTTAAAAAACAAACTATTCTTATAAAACCATTATATACTATTATCAACCGCTTAATTTGAAATATAGTTCACGCAGATATATAACTCTTAATTCTGTTAATGTTTAACTTAAGTTTTACGGGGGTTTTCGAAATCTTGGGAAATGGTTAAATGGAAACTACTAGGTCCCAGCGTCATGAATAAAAATAATACTTATCGTAACTCTTTCGTCACAAAATTAAAGTTGTTTGATTTTACTATTACGAAGCCATTTATTGATACAGTTACATTTTGCCCATGAATAACTAATTCAATGCTTAATTAATATTGTACTAAATATTCAAACAATGCCTTACGGTTCTGCACTATTTAGTTTACACGCCGACTGGTAACTAATGTTCGCTGCTTTTTGAACCAACGTCCCTGTAAATAGCCTACTTTACAAAGGAAGAATTTAATTTTAATCTTACACTATATTTTATTTTTACTAAACAAAATAATGTGAATAGAAATAGTTGGGGGATTCCTTTATAAATATGTATACTTTAAGATTAATTTAGTAATCTCCAAAACATATTTACAAAAAAACAAAAAATATTCTCTTTGCTTTTGCCATATTACATCTGATTTTACATAGTTGTAAATATATAGCTATTTTCTTGAAGTACCTTATACACATAGAACAACTTCAATTGAGCGAAGAAAATATGTTGTCATACTACTTCACGTTATTACGCTTGTTTGTCAAGAGCTTAGCATTGTTGAACTCTTATATTCCCCTCGTGGTTGGATCTATTCACGAATGCATTGTGTGTCGTCAAATCTAAAGAAAATAGGTTACTGTATATCGTATAACGACAGCACATAAATGGCAAAACATCCAACAAGGGTCCTTGTTGCATTTTATATTTATGGAAATAATCAACCCACCAAGCTTGATATCCATTAAGGCTTTTTGGAACAGAATTTTAGTGTTACATTATAAGTATAAAACGATGAAATAATTCCAACAGTTATATTTGTAAAGAAGTCAAACCTTAAACGTTGGCTCCGATGTTGTATAACTATAAAAAGAATATTAAAATTTATTCTGACATCCGTAGCTGGAAGTGATGGTCGGAAATAAGCCCGTCACTTTTCATTTGTAAATCGATAAAGTCTATTAAATCGATCGATAGTTCCATCATAATTTAGAAATATGGAAGTGACTTTATTTGTAATCTATAAATAAGACATCTACTTCAGACAGAAGACGTTAACACGGTCAAAAGAGACTCTCAACCAATAGAATGGGTTTCTGAAGTGTTGAATGTAAATTGATGTGCTCATTGCGGAAATGTATTTTCCAACAATATAGGAAGAAATGAGCAACGAGCGATCTCAAGTATGGAACGACTAATCAAGTATTGGATGTAGAATGTTTTACTGATTAAAATTATAGTATCTATATTATACTGACCATACGCTATTTTCAAGTTCCACTGTATCCTATACAAACAGATACGTATTATTATGTTTAATTCATTTTAAGATAATTTTTACTATTGGAGGTTTTATAAATTCTCATGTATGGTCAAATACTATTAATAACTAATTCATGAAAATTGTGTAATAAAATAAATGTTTCTCTGTTTAGTAAATTTTCTCAAAAATATAGTAGTAGGTCTAATCAACTAACTTTGTAAATAAAATATAGTATAGTTTATATAGGCTAAAATCTAGTAAACAATTTATTACATTTTGTATATACTGTATTAAAATATTGTTGCCTATAAACTTTTGTTTTGTTTAAAAACTCAAATATAAAAGTAAATCTGATCAACTAAAATTTCGGTGTAACATAGTAAAGTTTATATAGACTAGAATTAGGTAAACAATTCATTC
>JAGFPH010003001.1:50509-64348 GCA_018207615.1 Philaenus spumarius
ATAATTTTTTGATAATAATGACAACATTTTCTGTCTTTTAAAACAAACAGCAATAAAATCGGCCCGGTAGATCTTTAAAAATAGCTATCAACAGGATTTAAACATAAAAGCCAAAAAACTCAAAAGTGCCCTTTTAAATGTGCCCATGAAATAAAATTCACATTTCATAATTTTTTGATAATAATGACTACATTTTCTGTCATTTAAAACAAACAGCACTAAAATCGGCCCGGTAGATCTTGAGAAATAGCTATCAATAGCATCACCAAACGTTTAAGTGTCTAGTGAATTATTATATAAGTAAGATTTGGTTAAGCAAATACTTAACAATAGTATTTTTCTTTTAAAAAAAGTATGTGCAAATCCAACAAAATCTATAAAACATTTAGCAATTTATAAAGACATTGGTCTTGAGAGATCTCGTTCTTTAGAGAAATAGACAGTTTTCAGTTTCTGTACAGACCTAACCAAAAGTTCTATTATTCGCATACTTTTTAAAAATGTGTTTTTTTTTTTTTAGTATAATAAGCGATACAATTTTCACAACAGAATTATAAATCTGCTGTTGAACATACTCAAAGTACAAACACGAGCTGCCAAATTGAGACTGTGTAAAATATGTATTAAAACAAACCCCATATAAACATTGTCTGTATGATTTCAATTATATATTTACTAGCAATTTTCATCACACGTGATATGTGTCAAATATTACACATGGTAGGAATATGGCTGTATTAGGTTTAGGAAATTATGTTTTAGTGTTTTGTATTATATTATTATTTAGTTATCATAGCTTTTATTGAATTTCTAGGTAATTCTGAAAAGGATACACTATTTTCTGCTTTCATCAAACTTCAATAATGATCTGTTGCCTAATGCGAAGTAATTGTTAAAGTATCGAATAGCATTCAACACTTAAGGTTCAATGGAATGTTACAACAATAATCACATGTTTTATAAACATAGCCGCAACAAGGCAAATGTGGAAGTACAAGTTGATTAACAGATAATAGTGACATGATATGTACGAAAGAAAGAAAAATATCTAGTTACTATTGGTTTGTTTTGTGGGATTCTGGACTGAAGTTTATTAAATAAAATTCCACTATTGTTTATATTTTAACGCGGCGTTTAATATACGTACTCCATCATCAATAAAGATTCAGTAAACTTATTGTAGTTTGGAAAGTCAGAGTTCGGTCAACCGTGAACGTGAGTTCATAAATAAAGGGAAGAACTCACAAATAAATGTGATGCATGTTATCACGACTCAATGGGATAAAATAGAGGTTATTATAAATAACAGATTCAAATGCAAATAAGTTTTCTCGGTGATGCGTTATTTTTGTCCAGGAGTGTAGGCTATTTCTAATACAGTGTTTGTCTAAAAACAAAATAATTTTAATGATAATGATTTGATATTGATATTGTTTCTCCTGTGCTTTCTTTTATTGTTAATATGTTTCTTACTAAAACATATCAAGACATCATTATTATCTCTGAAGTTTATTTTCTGTGTATTTAGAAAGGATATAATATTATAACAAAATTCAGGAAATACGTAGACTGATCTCGTAAATTCTTACAATATCACTAATTTATGAAATTGTAAGTTAATATAAAAACTAGTATTTTTTCCTTACCTATTATTTACTAAAACGTTAAATATAACTTGCAAATTAAATTCTTGTAGTAGCAAATCAATTTCGTGAGTATTTGTTTTTAACCACAATTGTATAACAGACATAATGGATTGTTATGTAAATAAATTATGTGATTGTGTAGATTATGTAGGAATATAGTTTCTAATTACTATGGGTTTGTTTAAATGTCCAACAATTTCAGAATCTTAAAAAAAACCTGTATTAAAAACTACACAAGGTAATGAATGTCCTTCTTTACTATTTCAAGGTATTGGATTTCACCCTATTGGGAAATTTTTAACAAGGTAAAAACAAAACTTAAATTAAAATTTTACAAAAACAACGATATATCGTTACACCTGTTTCGCCGTTAAGCATCATTAATTGTTGTCTGGTTAATGGCGAAAAAGCTGTAACAATATATTGTTGTATTAGCGAAATTTTCATTTTAGGCTTTATTTTTACCTTATCATGGAATTTCACCAATTACATACTGTGGTCACACTTAATTAGTAAACCGTGTTCTTTTGCACACACTCTATTCCTTTTAAACCGCTAAACATTTATTTATTTTTGAAGTTTGGACCGTTCTTCATGAAGCTTCACCAACCACGCATATTCACTAACCGCGCATGTTTTTTAAATGTATCCTAGTTTGTGTTAAGTGTTTGTGTGAACACTATTATGTACATTTGATAATGTCTGATAGTCGAAATGCATCATGTAGAAAAAAAGAAACTACAAGAATATAGTTAATAGGATTGTTTGACAGCACCGTAAAGAAAAGAAGATAATTATTACTATTCTAATTATTAACAATCGAGTAAGGCTACAGACATAAATATGAAATAAAATTACTATTTAATTTATAAAAGTATGATATTTCTACACTCTCTTGAGTTACAAAATATATTTCGGTTTTTTAAGAGTAAGTAACAAATTTGACCGTTCTCGTCAAGTAAATGTATACTTTATAAAGATAAAACTATTACTAATTACTAAAAAATAAAGAATATTTATAATTTCTATTGGATTACTATTTAAATAACTATATTATTGCAATAATCTAATTTATTTGCTGAAACTTAACACATAATTGCTTTAAATAACTAACTAGCTATATACGTGCTTCAGACAATCTCGATACAGATTAGGACATGTAGTAGTAATTGTTAGTTTACCGTGAAATAAACACCGTAATTGGATCAGCAGCTCCAACACTATTAATCGAGAACAGTTATTACCAGAATCAATTATTACCATTAATTAATTTAAAATCAATTACACCTAGTCAGGATTTATTCGGTTTCGGTCTACGCGCTGTTTAGTAAGTAGGCCTACTATAGTTATTGCATGTGATTTATAAGTCTACTAGCTAGAATAATAATTGGCACGACCCATCATAGCACGGCAAATTAATAATTCCAAATTCGTTAGACGAATACGCCTTATAGAATAAGTACTATAGATTGTGTGTTGAATTACTTTAATGTGATTTTATTAATCAACCAGTTTTGCAAATACATTTTGTCATTATCATGATACATTTAAATCAAACACATTGCAGTCAAATTTTGGTAATGGACTTTTGATGTATTTATTTTATATATAAACATTACATTGTAATACAAGTTAGGTATAACAAAGTTTATATCTAAACAAACGAACAAAACCGATAATGCATGGAAGCTGGCTGTAGCATTAATTATTAAGTAAAAATAAATGCAATTACAATTAATTGTGTAAATACATAAAAGTAAAATTTAAAATCTTAATGATCTTGATGGATATTTGTTTGCAATTCTAATAGCTTACTAGTAGATAAACTAATCCAATCTCAAACCGATTAAGACTTTCAAATATATGTGCATAATATTAATCTACCTATAATTTTTGTTGGTATAAAGAAATAGACCTTACAGTGCCCTGCCTTTAGTGTATCTCCAAATTTGTACACTATAAAACGTCATTACAATAACTACTGCTTTAATAACACTTGTTGTAGTTTAATAGTTATTTATGGCACAACTAACATTTAAAAGTGTAACTTTGAAAATCAGTTAAATTTAATTTAAACAGACAAGTTGTAAAATTAACGAATGAAAATTATAAAGTTTGTTTGTCAAATAATATTAATGCAATAAAAAGAAGGTCGTTTTTATAAAATATAATCGTGATTTTTCTTGCCTCCGACATGGTCAAACCTGACGTGCCTAACTAATGATATCACGAATATATTCTAAAATTACCTTAATAGGCTACTTATATAAATTACTTTGAAATTATGTTTTTAGATTCAAAACTGTGTACAAATATTAAGTGACTAAACTCTAATTTATAACAGTATTACATTTTTTTATAGAACCCGAGTTCAATCCCTGTGGACAATCAGCTGAGGCCTAACTGAGAAAGTACGACAGTTACCGACTTTGGCAGTGAAAGCTTAAACTATGATTACGGAATTGTGATGCTCTAATAACGTACACCCAACTAAACAGCCATTTAGCAGGCCAAGAATTACAAATGGTTGTAGCGCCAAGGCGGTGTTTCCCTTTTATTATTAAAGTTTTAGGATTAAATCAATGGTTTTATGCATTCAATACACGAACATTAAATATAATTTACGAAATGAACATATTTATTAATTATATAGGTCTATTAACAAAATTAATTCATTTGAGTCATACTTGATTAAAGCTAATAATTTGGTCACACTAAACATTACTACGATCAAATTTCACAATCAAGCTATAATGTGTGTTAATATTATTCATTCTACGTCATGTTGCCACATATGTGATGAAATTTTAACAATCTTTAAGTAATAAATTATAACAAAGTAATAATCTTCCACCTTAAAGGCAATACAATACTTCACAGTGCTATTCTGCACTGGAAAATGTTGTTCCCTTTAAATGCTTTAGGTGATAGGTTTTATTTCGCATAAAACATAAAACAAACGCTATTCTGTTTTAAGTAGTACATCTATAAAATAAGTTGTACAATAATATACAAATAATGTTATAAACTCTACGAATCATTTTGTATGTGTAGGCCTATAAAAGATAAGTTATTATGAAGTATGAACAACATTGGTTCCATGGCTATATAGAAACAACTAAACAACAAACATGTAATTTATATGTGACAATCTGCATTAATTATTACTTTCAAAGCTATAGCTTAAAGGAACCTAATTATAGTTTCAGAAACACGTCGCCTCAAGGTTTCTCTATTATAACTACAATTATAAGTACTAAACTTTAGTTATAGATTGTATAGTGTTAACTTTATAGTATACAAATGTTTAATAACTCCCCAACTCGAGACTTTAAAGTAACGAAGAAAAGAGCTGAAAATTATCATTATGTAACAAACTGCATCAGGATGATGTGTGGGAGGCATGTCGCTGCTAAGACATTCATTGATTTACACGCCATAATCTTTCATTTACACATATTCCCTGTTACTTTCAAAGAATACAAATTTCACACTTTTTAAACAAAATATCATTATTATTTGTATTATTTAGTAGAATGCTGTATCATTTGTAGATATCTTGTGTTTTTTAACATTTTATTTAGTAAAATACAAATTTCTTATTACTAAATTTATTCAGTCAATTTATGTACTTGACTCTTTCACATATCTGAATTACAATTTGAGTACTCTAACAACAACTATTTTTTTTATGTTATGATATTCATTTATTTTAGTATAATATATTTTTTAACCAAAATAGGTCAATATTTAAATATTACAGAAAGACAGCCTTCATTGGTAACATCAGGTAGAGTTACCAAATATTTATAATATAACAAGATAAGTATGATGTAAGTAAAATGTGATTATTTATTTTGAAACATAAATATATTTTAGCTAAGATGATTTTGATGTTGCATAAAATACATTTATTACTATTACTTGTTACCATTTTCAAATTTTTTTTTAAATTTTAGTGGGGTTTTTTAGGGTCAAAGTTACTAAAAATCCCCATAAGTAATACATAGTATAATATATTTATTGATATATTGCTTTGGTTAGTATACATTTAACTTTGATTTGTCTTTCCATGCAAAGCCGGATACGGCCAGCTAGTATACTTATATGTACTGTATATCAAATAAATATCTAAACTGTCAATATGGAACAACGTAGATAATCAAATTAATTTTAAATAATTCCATCATTATAACAAGTACTTTACAAATACGTAAAGAATTTTAATGTTGTACTATATCTATGTAATAGTAAAATTGTAGGTATGAATTAAAAATATTTACTTACCCACACCTGCAGTACCAGGTTGTACAAAATTCTAATTAATTACTTGAAACTTATTAATTCATTAAGCTAAATTAAAATGCATGTGTATTATTGTCATTCCATGTTACAATAAAACTTTGAATTACCTATATAAATTTATATTTCTTTCCTTTTCCTGATTAAATTAATGTAATTAATTTGAGGATATAATTAAGTAATTTAATTAAAACTAATTGATCTGAAATGACAGAAAATAACTTTTTTTGTTAACGACGAACAACTTTGTCGTATGAATGCTTGTTTTTAGTGCGTCAAAAACAATTGTCAAGTAACTCTAGTAAAAGGTGTGACAACAGCTTTGGAAAATAATGCAGTACCTATATTTTAATTTCCTTCGCTAGTATTAGTTTTTAGCAAATGTCAATCTTTCAAAATCTTAGCCAAAAAATTAAATAAATCTTGACAATCCCAAGTCTTAAATCATTTTAATCTCTAAAAAACCCGAACAACAAAACAAAGACTGTTTTGGTCTCGATAACGTTTTTTGTACTCAGGTATTGATAAACTCGATACTTTTCTCGTATATCATAAATATTACATGTCACGATACATGAGATGTTTTAAAAATGAATTAAAACTTTTACAAATGGTGTATTATTTTATAATACTTTATAACTCTACTGATAAAAGAAACAATGATTTTGAGTGATAGCACTGCAGTTTAAAATTCAAAGTTAACCATAAAAATGATTTGTTACCATGTTAATGAGGAATGAGTCACATGATCTATGGAATATATTTTATATAAATTTTCTTTTCGACTATGTTTAGAGATTTTAATTATAGATACGGTACTGTTAGTTCAATAAAGTTCTATTATAATTATTTCTAACCAAATGATACTGAAACAAAATAGAAGATGGTTAACAACACAGAATGATAATTTTTCAATCTGCCTTTATAATAATACAAGTACAGCAATTTTATGTTGTAAACATTATCTAATGTAACATTAATTTTGATTGGTTTATAAAAAGTTAGAATTATAAAATAACAGTTTGTGTTAGATTTTCAATTATTATTTACCTAGACTATTATTTATCTGAAGACAGATAGGTTTAATTATTTACGGTAAATAAAACTCTTTAGTTCATCAGATAGATTTTATCTTCTTTAAATATTAAAATAAAATGAGAAAAAGCTTTATTTCCGATGGTGGGTTAAGGGTGCAATAAATAGTTACGAAAACCAGTTAAAACTTAACCAACTCCTTTTTCCAATAGTTAATTAATTCCACCTCAACTAGAATAAAACTCAGTACAATAATTTAATAATTTATTTTCCTCCTATTATAATTTGTCTCTATTTTTTATAGCACTGAATACACATTATGCTAAAACAATTTTGTTTTATTTCTTGCAAAATATTATTTTATAAATGAAAAAAGTTACTTAACTTAAAATATATTTTAAAATTTTGTTTGAAAATGTAAAAATGTCTAACATGTGTAAGAAATTTTGTACATACAATAATTTAAATTAAACATAAAATTTCTTCATTTGCGAAAAGCACAAGCATAATAGCGTTGAAATATTCAATCTATTTGAACCTATTTGAAATATCTATTTTATTATTTTCAACACATCTTTTACATCACATTGACGCATTCATGTTGTTTTATTGACGCACTAATATCGTTTTCAATACTTGCCATATTGTTGTTTTAAAACAAAGTTTAAAAAATAAAGAAAAATTGCCGATTATGCATTTTCTGAAAACAATATTTACAAACAATTACTTTTTCTTGACCTTTAATTCGTATAATTTAGATTGTATTGTGCGAGTTGTTACTGTAACTGTTGATACGTTTACAAATATTTAAGTATAATTTTGTTACATTTGCATAATATGGTAAAACATAACAACAGCTAACATTACACAACATTTTCTTTATTTAGCCATTAAGTACAATTTGTAATTTTTATAAAATTCGTTGTTTCAAAGAAAAAGTGTTTGATTTCAACTTCACAAAAATAATAATAATAATAAACACATATATGTCTAATGAAATTTTGGTTTTCAAATTATTGCAATGATTCCATTATAAAATTATGAAATGACTAAAATAATGGAAATTCATGAAAATATTAAAATTCACACACAGTACCATTTATTTAGAGTAAAAGGACGTACCAATTTAATACGTCTTCTTAATCCTTATTAAGATCTTTAATGTATAAAACGACTTATAAATTCATTGCACATGTGCCAGACATCATTGACATCAATAATTCCTGGTTTGAGGTGGTTAATAAAGAAAGGTTAATAAAATAAAACATTTTACAAAGGAGCGAAACTTTCAAAGAGGAAAAGGTTTTCTTTATTTTTTAGCACTACATGTGTTTTAGAAATAAATTGCATATGAAAATATTGTCCGTAAAACAAAACAATATTGGCATCTGAAATTATAAACAATATACAAAATAAACACTAAACATTACAACTATGTTCCAATATTTATATCTTATGTTGCAGCATTGGCTTGCAGATCTTTTTTATAATATTTTTGCTCACATTAATTGTAAATTTATTTAATTTAAAGAATTTTTATTTATTTCACGTAGTAATGACGAAGCAAAAGAAATTATTTTTCTTTAAGTTTATGTTTTTTGTTATAGGTAGTTGTGCCATTGCTGAAGTAAGTGACAGTTGGCAAGGCTTTTTTACAATTGGCAATCTGCACGAAATTTACTTTTTGCCTGTATCAAACTGCAAAATTGTGGCCACTGGAATTCCAACCTGAATCCGACTAGTGTCTAAGAAGATCACAGGAAGTTGCGTGGCAAAGAGTAATGTGGAAGTACTGGCTGATTCAATTAATTCTCTATAGTAGTGGCAAATATTTTCTTATATAATATACCCGAATAGTCAAGTGATATGGTAATGAAGTCAAGTGACTTGTACCACCATAGTCGAAAGCTGTAGAGTTGCGCATTGAAAGAGTAGAAAGATTATATCTAAAGGCATGATACTTTCATTGATATTGCTCTAAATTTCAACTTTGCTAAGAAAGTTGAAGGAAATTAAATAAAAAGTAATCTGTACTTTTTAACAATTAGTGTATACATTGTTTCCACTCGGTGAATACCGCCCGCCGATAAGGACGGAGAAACTCGCGTGCGGAAGTTAGTGGCAATCGGCATTCGCTATGGCTTTGACAAGTGGCATGTATCGACAAAATGAGAACGCGCCTTAGCACCAACATATTTGTCCACCATTTTTCTAAAATTTTAGAATGAAATGGTTGAGCTGTACAAAGTTAGAACTTGCAGTTTGTTTTGCAATTATTGAACAAAATGTCTTCAGCTAAAGCGAAGAATAATAATTGATAAGCTAGATTTTATTCAACACACACATTGGTTCTAGAGACTGTAGAAATATTGGATGTTTGCCATACCTTAGAGCCAAAATCAAATTAATAAAGATTAGAGTGTGTGTAACAAATGAGCACGTTTTGGGTACCAAATAATTAGTGAAAAAATGTTACAATACCTAAATACCTCTTTTTGTTAATTAATAAAATAAATAATTCACGTTAAGTTTTCTGTTGGATGGTATGTTCTATTGCGCTTAAACTTCGCCCTTAAGATTAAAACGAAGCATTTTCCTTCACAATGAAATACGAAAAGAGACAAGTTATGTTTTGACCTACTACGTAATATGTTTTACATCAAGATTTAAATTTGGTTCTCACAAAATGTTTGCTTACACTTATCTAAGACAATGTCATTTCGCTTACAAGTTTACCAATTAAACTTTTAAAAAATTTAAGGAAAGGAGATATTAATTAATATTATAAGGATGCGTTGAAGGTTAATTATAAAATGATTTGTAAAGTTAACACTTTGTTTTTAGGCGTGAAGTATCTTTTCAAAACGAGAGGGCTTACACCGACAAAGACGCATTTATACTCGATCAAACAAAGCCTTTAGGTTACCAATATCAAATATCGATATCAATTTTGCTATCTTATAAAGAACGGAGTTTTCGTTTCCTCTTGTTTTATTAAAAGATCGCCTGACACACTTTAAGATATTGTTTTCAGTCTTTCGTTTGTATACATTTTACTAGCGAATTATAAACTATTGCAGTGACCCTTATGACGCAAAGACTCTCCAGAACACGTTTTGTGGTGTCATTAAAATGTTTATATGTATATCAATATATGTATTCGCTCTCTAACGGCCACATTTTAGGTCCGATGAATTTCAAATTTGGTTTTTTAAGTGGCTCGGACAAGTTCGTAAACCAACAAAATCCAACTACCAGAAGAACTTTTTTAACAGGAAGTAGTTTTTTTAGATTTTTCGTACTAGAATGAAACTTTTTGGTGTTTTATCTAAGAAAATATATATAGAAGATTATTGTGCACATTTGGTTTTTTTATAATGTTTTATTTGTATTTTTATAGCAAATCTGGCTCCCTCAAAAATTGATCGAAACGTAAAATACCATAAAAGTACTTTAAAACTAACATAAAAAGCGAGTTTGTCCTCTGCGAGCGAAGTAAAGTAGTCCGAGGGCACAGGCTCGAGGTGTGCTCAGTCCATAACCAAGGTCGAGGTGTAAACTCTCAGAGCGAATGTTTCCGCTGCGAGCGGAACGAAGCAACGCGTAGCCGTAGCTGGAGGCTGAGGTACAAACAAATTCTACCAATATACTTCGTGCATGCAGGTAGATATGCAGCACCTTCGTGAGTAGACCAATTTCCCAAATAGTGTGTTTGAAATCCTAAAATATATAAACTCAAATTTGAAAAATCGCTCAACTCACGTCACCGGTTTAGCTGGTCGAATTATTTTTATTTAATTGAAAGTATTAATTATTTACTTGTTTTTCAGATATGAGAAGTGAACTGTTTGACATAAAAATATTGCCAGACTCGTTTTATAAAATGTAGGATTATTTTTCCTTGGCATATTAAGTACATTAAACACATATTTAGATAAAATAGTCAGAATAAATATTAGTTAATGCAATGAGAAAAATGTATAAATATATTTTCAATGTGTTAATTTTAAAACGTGGCCTACAAAGATTACTAAATAAAGCTATTTTTACCAATACAAACTAATAACGTTGAAAGACTTTAACGTGAAAATATATAAGTTAAGGATTTTATATTTGACCTTCTTTTTAAATAGAAAATGTAGTAGTAAATGGAATGTTGAGTACCAATTTTCATTACTAATGAAAACACCAGCAACTTTAACAACATTATTATAATTTGTACGATTCCTCACATGCCTGGCTCGTACCAGAATTCTGGTTTACCAATTGTACTTCACAACTAATAATGGAAACACATTGACCTAATGCTTTATAAAGACTCTATGTATTTATATTTTATAAGTGGCATTATCAGCTAAATAAGAGATCAATTTCTACGTGTATGTGTTCAACTACAGCTGAATTTATTTGAGTGAAATTTTATTCCAACGACGATATTAAACTGATACTATGATACTATGTGTCGAGAAAAGGTTTTAGTGTCAGTTCCTCATTTCATAAAATACTTGTATTATAGGATTAAAATGCTTAATCATAATTATTTAAAAAGAGATTTAATAAACAAATCAGCAATGTATGAAATACAGGACATAAAAACAAAAATCTATTATATATTATATTCGTAAAGGCAAACTTCGTTAAATGTTAAACAAAAATGTATTATTATCTTTTAAATTTACTTTATTTATTTTTGTTTTTGTGGAGATCTCATAAAATTATTATCCTTTTTATTTTTTACTTGTATTATTATTTTGTGTGTTATTATTATGTTTATCCTAAAAATAATTACAACCCCAGCTGGTATAACAATAACTGCTATAATGGTCACAAGATTATGTTATCACTTTGTTTTGATGGTGATGAACCTTCCAAAGTTTATTTTTGATTCTTTGAATGGTATACTCGAAGCAGTCGAAACTGTTAAAGTGATAAAATAAAATATCATGCCGACATTAATATTCTGTACTAGCTGAGTCTTTAAGTAAAATGCGATGTTTTTTTTTTCAAATTCTGATAAATACCTGTTACTAAGCCTCATTATTTATTAAACTCAATTCTAATAATTAATTAGTTATTAATTAATTTATGATTATTGTTATTATACAATTGTTATTCAGTGAGCTGAACTTGTGAAAATGTGCATATTGTTTAAACATGTTGTTACAATAGCGTAAGTAACGTTTTTATTCTACAGGAACTAAAACGAGTTATCATGTTACAGATGATCATGTTTAATTTGCAGAATGCCTTTCTAAATAGAAATTAAGATATGTTTTTTTATTTTAAATACTTTAATACAATCCTGACTAGATTTAGTTTAAGTTCAAAATTAGATGTCATTAATTTTGTTATTGCAAAAGTTCTTGTATTTTGAAAGGTTTATTTTAATCTTCTATTTGTTTTTAAAGAAATTTACATTTCATTTGAAATAATTTAGACGCAATTAATTACTTAATAGTAACAATATAACTTCAAATAAAACTCAAGATTTGAACTTTTGCTATTTTTTTATCATCTTTAGCATCAGTCTTTATCATGTAACCTGATTTTAGTTAGGGAGTGACATTTTAGGCTGTTTCGTGTTTATTTATAAAGATCACTGTTATTTTACGTGACCACAAAGTCTAAAAACTCAGCCCATTTATTACATTTTGATTGGGTTCCTAATGTTTGAAACTTTTCAACTATACATTTCGAAAGCACTGAAACGTAGCTTGTCCTTCTTGTGTGGTTCAGAAGCAGGAGTTTGTCAAAGATGGTGGATTGGTTAGACACATTTAATTGCTGTCGTCAATCTAATATAAGATATTAGGCTGAATTACAAACGCGATTGGATTTTCATCTTTCTCCCACGCACATTTACGGTATCTGGTGATATATCTTAATACTTGATAAGCCTATCTAAAGAGAGAGCTATTCACGTTAAAGGCAAAGTAATTATGTGTTACAATTAAAACGGCGTGTAACGTATTTTGTTTGATAAATTGAGTTCATATTTTTAACATTACAGCATCAATTATTAGAAACGATTTCAGACTAAACCCAGCCTGAACAAAAATAAATGACAAATGATTTAAAACTGTTTGCACTGAGATTAAGATTTTGATACAATTTTATATAAAATTAAAAAAGTTTAAGTGAACCTAGTTTTTTACAAAGTTTTTTTACAGCAAACAAGAGCTAATCTATTTATGAACAATTATTATTCTCAAATTCAAAATCTATAAGTGGGGCAATATACAAATACAAAATCAAACAAATAGATCCTTATTTGCAAGACGTATACTTATTCGTTTCTTTTTATATGCCTACATTATTTCAAGTTATAAAATATTTTATCAAAGCCTAGGTCTACTTCTTACTTTTATAATAATAGTGATTGCCGTACTTATAAATCCAGAATATATATGACAATTTAGTAACTTTTTTTTTTAGTAAGTGTCAATTCTTTTTTTGGTGTAGGCCTACATTATTTCAAATTGTACAATATTTTACAATTGAAAGCCAAGGCCAACTTCAAATATGTATAATTAATTGTAAATTGCTGTACTTATAGATTGAGAACGTTATCATAAATACACGAGTCTCACTTCTTGTATATATGGGGTGAGTGGGGGAGTGTGGGGGTGTGTATGTGCTTTTGTAGACAGTCGTGACGTTGTATCCAAGTGTTAAATATAGAAAATACTATTTTTTGTTTTTTTCTAAACTGGGGCTTATAAGTAAGAAATAATCATAAAATGGATACTCATAACACTATGGCTTTAATAACTAGTACCATTAGACCGAGCTAAAGCTCGATTATAAGCAGGGCCTAGTTCGCTCACGTCAATAACTATTATTGCAAATTTCCGTG
>JAGFPH010003001.1:64448-95758 GCA_018207615.1 Philaenus spumarius
ACATCGTTTAGGTTAGGCCTATAACATTAAACAACTAAATAAAGGGTATGTTTATTTAGCAGAAGTATTCGTTGCCATGGTGACTATAAATAGATACAACATTAGGCTTACCTCTAATAAAATACAGTTTAAAAGAAAACAGATGATTATTGTAATGGCATTGAAAACATTTGCATCAGCTGTGCTTCGTTTAAAAGAAAACAGATTATTATTGTAATGACATTGAAAACATTTGCATCAGCTGTGCTTTGTATTGTTTAAAATGGACAAATTTCACTTTTTAATTTAATAAAAAGACGTAGAAAACGAATTTTCCCAGACTGGTGACCATTTCCAATCGATTTCTCGTGGCCAAAAGCCCCATATAAAATCAAAAAATCAAAAATCCTTAGACGGAGATTCCAGATCCATTTAGCAGACAGACAATTATCTCTCGCTTTAGAAGATAAGATAGTTAAAAATTGGTTAGTACAACAAACCAACAAATTTTGAAAACATAAAGACAAGACTGTCAAGTTTCTTTAACTGAATAAAATAATAATATACTTTTTTTAGTTAACTAAACAATTACGTCACTATAAGTAGTTACTTAGTAGTTTTAACACACAATCAATATATTTATTTTATCAACATCGTGTGTCCCTGCTTATAGCTTTTAAACTATAGCGCATAATTAGAAAACAATATTTTGTGATATAGTTCAAAATGTTTTATTTTATTCCTACATTAATATGAGTAGCAATGACAATACTTATACTGTTTGTAGAATCCAATAATAATATGTGTAAATACAATATAATTGTAGGCAACCATATCCACTATGCATGTTGCACTATGCCATAAATAAATGTTTGTCAAATAACATGAAGTATTTGATCTGTGGCCATCTGATCACGTTGATTCAATTTTAATCAATCAGAATAAAAGTTAACAGACTAACATAAGAACAGGTGGATTATCAGATCACACCGTAAAAAACAGAGACAACTATGTCATATTAGTTAAATCAGTAATAATCTGCATATTAAAATAGAGTCAGTATGCCATTGAAGTCCATAGAGTAAATTAGCGGCAACGAATCCAGAGGTTGGTTATGCAAATATGGGACCAAACATGAGTTGTGTAAAGTATAATAATGCTAGTATAATAATAATAATAATATAATAATAATCTAGTATAATAATGCTATGATGATTTATAACTTTATTATTATTTCTTATTACATTAAATACATATACATCCAAGATTAAAATTTATAATTTAATAAATAAAACATTTACATTTACATTAATTTATATTAGAAACGTTGCCCAGTCTTCCGTTATACGCGTTTTTTTTTTATCTTTTAACGCCCATAACTATATACCCCCAAGTCACGAAAGAGGTTCTCAAGGTCTCAAATAAAGATGATGACATAAACTAGAATTTCCAAAAATTTTATAAAAATTGCATTTACGATTTTGTTTTTGTATTCCAATTTTTTTGTTTAAAACCCACTATTTTCTTTTAACCCCCAGTCCCCCACCCCCTCCTCGAAAGAGCGTAATTTTGTATATCATTCTTATGTTAAAAAGAGCTTTTGTAACAAATTTTATGATTCTATCATGTCTTTGAATTTTTTACTTATTTTTCCGTAACAAGAATTCGAAACCCCTAAAAAAACCCTAAACAACTAAAGAGGCATTTTCTTAAGCTGCAATTTTCCTTATTTAATGCGTCTTTATAAAGTCCACTGTTTACCCAATAAATAAAAACACGTTTTTGCACGCTTTCGACCACTCGAAGTCCTCTTAGAGGGGGGAATGTGGTAAACTTTTTCTACAATGTTTATGATAAAATAAATAACCTGTGGGCAAAATATCTCACCTGGTTGTATTAATTCCAAAGAAAATTTTATTTTACCTGTAGCCTACTAAACTGTTAGTTTTGATCAATTACATAAAATTTCAACTGAATTTAATGTTCTTACCTTAAAGTAAATAACATATTATAACAAATACCGTTTGCTGGGGTAAAATTAAAATTGACTTGAGTTTGTATTAACCTACAATATTGGTTTATTAATTCAATAAAGGAGCCTTTAGAAATGTAAGCTGATTACACTATGTTAAAAAAGGAAGTAGTTTAATCCAATGATACTGAATTACTTACTGTGTGCAATAGTAATTATTCCCGTTTAAACATAATAAATAGGCTATTATTTCTGTAAAATTTATATAATAAATGTTAAGCTTTACAAGTGAGAAGGAATTATTCTTACTAATAATTACGTTAATATAAATTCTCACGCTCATAAACTTATACTTTTTATGAAGAAACTCTTTTCAACGGCAGTCGTTACTTCAGTGATCTTGTCATGTTTTGTAATATTTTTCTTAAATAATACCGGTACGCCATTATACGTTCACATTATAATACGCCAATATGTTAGTTTGCCTTTGATAATCAAAACCTGGAAAATCTTATTTTAGTACAAAAGTTATTAAATTTAAATATCACGGAATAGGTTCGTCCTGAGACTACATAATAAATAACATAATCATCGAAAAATGTTAGTGGCTGATTCACACATAAGTTATCTGTAGAATAGGAAGTTAGCCAACAAAATTTCTTAGCATAGCTAATAAAAGAAAGTAATATAAAAAGCCGTTGAAAATAAGCGATTACGTCTGGTTGTTTCTTCGAAATGAAATCATAAATATCACATTGTTTTCTTTTGCTTAGTGAGTTAAATGGGGTTTGTTATTCCAACCTACATGGCTTCTACATAGCTGTTTAACAAGTATAAAATAAAACGAGATAAAATAATGAAAGTCGTAATTTCAACCCAAAACTCAAGCTAAACTAACACTGAGTATTTTCTCTTAGTGGATTTCCTCAACAAAATATTATACAGCTTTCATTCATATTGGATGATTTATAAAAACGTTATTGTTTGTATTGTTTACTATCATAGGTAGTATAGGTAGTTAAATCGCCGAACGATATTTTTACTCAACAAAAATTATGGATTTTTATTAATTGTATCAGTTACAAAAATATTTATGGTAATTAAGAAATTAAATAGTATAAAACAAAAGACAGGAAATATAATAAATGCAACCCTCTATTTTAGCAATATTATCTAATAACATATTATGCTGATTTAGTTTTAAAATATAAATCGGATTGAGTGGGAGTGAAAGTAAAAATCATATTCAATAATAGGTTTTGGAGGAAAAGTTAATAATTTATTTCAAAAAAACTTAGCATAAAGTAGGTTAAAATTTTAGAGTTATCAGTAAAATTTTCACATGCACTGTACATGCACTATCCAACATGACACACAAACTATTTCAAAATAATATTCAGAAGCGTTTAGAAAACTTTACTGTACACACAGATTTATAGATTTTAGATTGAATAAACTACATGAATAATGTAATTCATATATATATATTTTACAGTTTATCTATACGTTTAGTAAAACTTGCCAAATAACTCAAATATTCTTGAAATACAAATCAGCTAAATTTTTCGTAAATAATTTAATAATATCAAATCCTAAAAATGTAGTAAAACCCCTAAAAATATTGTATTTCTTCCTACTCTAAAATATTTCAAATTTCTACTCTCTACAAATTTGAGTGAGTCCTAAAAATCAATAGCATCCAACATTAAAAAAATGCAACCACAAAATTGCCCCACTAAGGTGAAGTGGGGTAGGTAGGATCACGTGGCAAGGGTAACATATGCTTATCAGAAACTGATAACAAGTTATTTTGAGAAAAAACGTTCCTTGGCATGTTTATTCAGGCTATTTGTCACAGTATTTCACTTTAAAATATCAAAAAAAATGCAGTATGTGTTTGTTAATGCAGTTTAGAAAAAGGCTTACGTTTTGAGACGGAATGGTAGTGCCCTTAGAACATTGCTTTTTTATGTGTTTGGTAGAGTTTAGCGAGCAGATTTTAGTGGTATTCCCTCTCGCTCAATTATTTTTGTTATTAAAGCCGTGGTTACACTTACCCCGCCAATTTAAGGTGTGGGGTAAGTGTAACCACAGACACCGGGGTAAGTGGAACCAGTGTTGTTACACTTACCCCGTTACTTTTGATTGCCATTATTTTAATTTGGTTACTTTTCTGCTTTTTTTTGTGTATGCGGAAGACATATGACCTGCAGTAGATTTAAAATAAACGTTTAGGGTTTGTAAATATTTTTTGTACATATAAGTGTTAAAATGTAAGTGATAACAAATGTATTTTAAGATACAATCTAGATTTGGTTTCTTTTCTATTAAATAACTTACTGCTTTCAAAATAAACTTGCCAAAACAAACTTTTATCTAATAATATAAAACAATCTACAAAATGCGGAAACCTTTTTGTAGAATCACAGATTCAAGAAAAACATTACAAGAGTATTTTTCAACAAAAAACCCTTATTTTTTAATTTTGAAGTTAAGTCCACAAAGGTAAGTGGAATAATTTATTACATTCTGTGTGTTTTGTACATGAAATAGTTTACCTAATAGTTTCTTAATTATCAGTTTCCTTATTCACTTCACGAAAAATTCCATAGCTTTGTGAAAAAAAGATCAAAATTAGTCAAAAAGTGCTTTGATCAGTAAAAATTGGAGCATAAATTCACTTGCCCCAATAGGTTCTACAACCTCATTCAATGACCTGTACAGGTCACAGTTACACTTGCCCCGAATGCCGGGGGAAGTGTAACTATGTGACATGTTTTGGTGTGGAAAAATTACAAAAAACTGCTTGATTAATTTAAATTAATCCTATTTAACTTGATAGAGCATTAAACAAGGAACATTTTAGTAAAAAAATCATCTCTTTACGTTGCATGTTTAATGCGTGAGAGGCCTCAAAAGTTGAACTATGCTAAAACGTGGTTACACTTACCCCACTTCACCTTCATTATTTATCTAGGCTTTAAAATCTACAGATTAAAAAATAATAATAAGATAGTTTCAATCAAATACAAATTTGGGTTTTAAAAATAAATATTTATTTATGTGTCTTTATTCACAGCACATCATACAATTAAATAGGATTGCCCATTTTTGATTCAGGATTAATTACAATTAAAGTGTAAATTAATTACTGTGGATATTTTAATGACATTCAAACAAAATGATAGTAACTAAACGTACTATATTTGTAACAGAGATAATAGTATAAATTGTCTTAACATTTCGGTGTAGAGCTATAAAGAATCACTACTAGTGTTACGAATTGATGGGGTGTGTGTTAAAAGATATATAGTAGTTTATATTCAGTATTAGAGTTAGTATGTTTGGTGTAAAGATATTACTTTGCGTAAGACAGATAGAGGTAAGCAAGGTAGCATAACAAGGAAGGATGAGCTTGGCGGAAGTGTTTTTGTGATGCACGGAAGAACAGTGTAGTTTATCAACACGGAAGTTAGATGGGTTATATAAGCATAACCCTAATCTAGATTCGAGGCCAGTCTGTTAAGGTGTTGGGCCGGTAGCTAGGCCAGTCTGTTAAAGTGTGGGGCCGGAAAGCTAGGCCAGTTAGCTAGGGACGTTTGGCCGGGACTTGGCCAAGTGTTGTGATTGAGAAACTGAGGGTTGGAAGCTGGACAACACGAGACAAGTCATCACTACGAGAAGTCTACACGAGATAGAAGGACGAAACCGGTTCTGCAATAGAACGAGATTTGAGTGAGTCACAGAATACTTAGTCTATTAATATCACATTGAGTTTGGAGTCAAAAGATTAACGGGAAAGTTTAATTAAAGTAAATTCAGTAGCTTTGTTTACCTAGTTCTTGTTTCAGTCTGTCATACGCAAGTAGTATCTAGTAAAGGAAATGTATGTAGAGCATAAGTATAGGATAATGTATCAAACCATATTATGTTTATGTTATTGCATTGTACAAATAAATATAGAGAGATAAGTTTTGCCACTGAACCGCTGATGCATTGTTTTTATTGATCTGTCCCTTTGCTATTAACACAGTAAAGTAGAGTTTGAACCCGGGTAATAAGGGTAGTGATTTCAACCCCTAACACTAGGCTGATAGAGGAAATTAAACTCTGAATAAGAAAATAAGCTGGGAAGATAGAAAGACTTTGTTAGTTCACCCCCCCCCCCCCCTTTCCATCGTGACCTTAATTATCATTTTAATTTTATTGTAAAAGAACTTTTAGTGTAGTCGTAACTTTTTAATAGTAGTAAACTACAACAAAAAATTATTTTATTAAAGAAAATTATTGTCAACCTAACAATTTACTTTTTTTAATTTCTTAATATTAGGCCTATTATATTATAGCAATTGTTGAATGTTTCCATGGTTACTTAGAATTTCAATCCTTGACAATTTTATTGAATGTTTCCATGGTTACTTAGAATTTCAATCGGTGTCTTTTATGTTGGTTTTATACAATTCAATTTGTCTAATGCTCAATATACAAAACACGTTTACATTGTTACAGGATTTAATGGAATTTATTATAGTTAACAATTCAATTCATTAGGAATTTTCTTCCTAACGATCCACTATAATTTAATATTTGAAAAAAAACTCTTAAGTTTTTTTAATCTAAAGTGGAACTTCTGGAGATACAAAATTAATTATCTCCAAATTATAAGTATTTATGGCAAAATGTTTTTGTTGAATAACTTCGATTTCCTTATTGTACGCCTTATTGTAGTTTCAATCAAATAAAGATTAGGGTTTGATAAATAAATAATTAATATTTATGTGTTTTTACTCATATTATATAGTTCAATCACATAGGATTGCACATTTTGGATTAGTGATGAATTACAAATAAAGTACTGTAACATATTATTTTACTATAGATATTTGAATGGCATTTAAACAAAATTACAGAAACAATGCATCCGTTGCTTGGTAACAGAGATAATAGTATGAATTGGCTTAGCATGTTGGTGTAGAGCTTTAAAGGATCATCAAGAGGCTGAAAGATGAAATTAAACTCTAAATAAGGAAATAAGCTGCGAAGTCCCCCCCCCCCTTTCATCGAGTCCTTAGTAACCATTTTAATTTTTTTTTTTTTAAAGAACTTTCAGTTTAGGTTAATAGTTGGAAATGTTTTTTAATCTGTGGAACTTCTCCTAAAAATAATTATCTCCAAATAATAATTACTTATCGCAAAAAAAATTTGTTGAAGAATTTCGATTTCCTTATTACGGGAAACACATATATTTACTCCAGTTCATCAAATAAGAAGTACTTACAGTATTTTGAGCCAAACCTTGATGTAGTTATTGGCAGAAGGTAAGACTTATAACAACTCCTAACATTTGTGAGTAAAGATTGAAAAATGAAAATTATCGTAACCTTAGCCACTGCTTCAAATAATAAACAACATATTGTAATATCTTAGATTTCAAAGTCAGCAATTATTGAGTTTGTTTCTTAGTTTCTTTTTCGTTTTATTACCAAGCAAACACATTGTGGATGTCTAGTAGTCTTATATTGCAGTGTCATATTTTGCAATATATTCTAGCTATATTCATAAGGTAAACGTTTATCACGACACGGGAGTTCCAGAGAAATGAAAAATAACACAATTACAACATCTCATGCTGAGATAACGCAGGTGATGTCTCACAGGTGAGTCTTCTGGTGCTTTAGCTTTCACTAATGTTATTTTATAGGCATCATGTGATAAGTTAATAAAATCTTGTATTGTTATTATTTTATACTAACAAATCGCTTATTTTAAAACTTTTATTGATTTATTGATTTATTAGACTTCAAGTTTAATTCTTAACAGAAAAGTTACTGTAAATCATAAATATTCCTAGGATACTTTTAAAACGAATCGTATAATACCCAAATTGTTTATTTCTTGTGTAAATTTTTTTACATTATTGCAATTATGGTTAAGGGAAAACAAAATCACACAAAAAATATTATATTTATAGTTGCTATCATTTATTATTTAACCTTTTAGATTTAACTATGATGTTATCCGTGTTGTAAAGGTAGTTAAATCGCTAAACGATATTTTTATTCAACATAAATTATGGACATTGATTATTAATTTTATCAGTTACAAAAATATTTATGGTATTTAAGAAATTAAATAATGCAAAACAAAATACAGGAAATAGAATAAATGAAACCCCCTCTTATAGCAATATTATCTAACTAGTAGACCGGGAAATGCTTCGCTATTGCTTGATTTACCTAACCTAAAATTATATTCAGTTTTTGATCCAAATCAGTTGTTGATCAAAATCAGCTGCTTTAAGCTTTTCATACGAACAGCTGTTTTTTGTGCCCCTGATAAAATCAAAAGAAATCTTTCTTCTTCTTCCTTAAGATTGACCTTCCATAAGATTAACATGGCAACTTTGAGGGCCACTGGGGCGAAGCCCTTAACATACATTGAGCTCATTTTAAGGGAAGCACAACTTCAGAGTGAGCTCTGTAAAATGACACCAAAAACATCAAAATCGGTTAAAAACTCTAGGAGGAGTTCTACTCACAAAATAACCCCTAGCAAATTAATTATGTACAGATAACATATTGTGCTGTTTTAGTTTTAAAATATAAATAAACTATAAATCGGATTGAGTGGGAGTGAAAGAAACATGAAATTCAATAAGTGGGTTTTGTGGTAAAGTTTATAAGGTATTTGAATATAACTTATTATGAAGTATGTTACAATTTTAGAGTTATCAGTAAAATTCTTCCAACATAACTCAGAAACTATTTCAAAATAATATTTAGAGCGTTTAGAAAACCTTACTGCACATAAATTAGATAGATTTTAGATTGAATAAACTTCATGAATAATTTTAATCATATATACAGATACGTTTAGTAAAACTTGCTAAATGACTCAAATATTCTTTAAATACAAATCACCTATATATTTGGCCAATAATAAAAGAAAATTATTTAATAATATCAAACCATAAGAATATGGTAAAAGCTCAAAAACTAAAAATAATATTTTATTTTTCCCTAAAATCTTTATAATTTCTACTCTGTAAAAATTTGATCGTGTCCTAAAAATCAATAGCATCCAAAATTAAAAAATGCAACCACAAAATTGCTCCACTATTTATTTATATAGGATTTAAAATCTGTAGATTAAAAATAAATTAATAAGATAGTTTCAATCAAATACAAATTTGGTTTTTAAAATAAATATATATTTGAGTTTCCAGATGTTTACCAATTCCATCGTGACCTTAATTATCATTTTTTAATTTTATTATAAAAGAACTTTTAGTTTAAATTAATAGTTTGTATTAAAAACAATACAATTATTTTTTTAAATAAAATTATTGTCAATGTAACCATTTACTTTTTTTAATTTCTAAACATTATTATGTTTTGGCAATTGTTGAATGTTTCCATGGTTACGTAGAATCTCAATCCTTGTCTATTAATTTTGTTTTGTATACAATGAAATTTGTCAAATTCTCAATATATAAAATACGTTTACCTTGTTACAAGATTAAATTAAATTTGTTAAAGTTATCAATTCTAATCATTATGAAATTTCTTCCTAACAATCCACTATAATTTAATATTTGGAAAAACTATTAAGTCAGTCTTCAGTGGATCTTCTGGAGTGAGATAAAAAAAGAGTTACCTAATAATTATAAGTATTTATAACAAAATTTTTGGGGGAAATGTTTATAAATCTGTTGTGAAAGTAACCATTTACTTTTTATTCATTTCTTATCATTATTAAATAACAATTGTTGAATGTTTCCATGGTTTCCATTTACAGTTTCAATCTTTGTCTATTAATGTTGTTTTGTATACAATGAAATTTGTCAAATGCTCAATATATAAAATATGTTCTTGTTACAAGATTTAATGAAATTTGTTATACAAGTAGTTATAAATTCTAATCATTATAAAATTTCTTCCTAACGATCCACTATAATTTAATATTCGGAAAAACTATTAAGTTTTTTATCTAAAGTGGAACTTCTGAGGATAAAAAAATAATTATCTCCAAATTATAATAAATATTTATCGCAATATTTTTTATATTTTCGATTTCCTTATTGTCCACCACTTTATTTGGCCTTCAACATTTGATTAAAATTTAAGTGGTCAAAATAGAAATTAATAAAAAGATTACTAAGATAGTTTCAATAAATTACCAAATAAATATTTTTATTTGAAAATGAATATTTATATGTATTTACTCATATTATGCAGTTCAATCACATAGGATTGTACATTTTGGATTAGTGATGAATACAAGTATAACATATTAATAATAGTAATACAACACCGAAGTTATAATTTTTTATTTTAATATTTTCGATTTAATTTTAATGTTAAATATTATTTCCTTCTTTTTATCACAGAATAGGAAATACTTGTTTTTCCGTACTTATGAAAAATGAATAACATCAAGACAAATAACAATAATTAAGAAATAACAGCTTTGCTTCGTTTTATTAAGACATAGAAAACATAGTTTTTCTTAATACAATAACTGGTGGTATCATTCTTCCGGCTCATGATATATTTAACATGTGATGTTTACCAATAATCATATTCAAGTATCACAAATGCAAATTAATACAAATCACATAAATAGAAAATTACATAAAATTGACAAAATAAATTGGAAAATTATGTCAGGAATATTTTGATACATTCAATAGTTCACTTATTCTCACTATTATCGGCATATATTAGTAGAAACACAGAGAACTTATGACGTTTTTAAATATTTACAACGTTCTGTTCTTACCGACTCTCTCCTCTTCACGTAGTTACCCTTTCTACCGCTAAGCGGTGACTCCGTACAGTAACCAACAGTTAGAATGTAAAGGCCGTGTCTGTGAACTGATCAGCTGTTCTTATCTCGTAACTTGAGTTGAATTTAACCTTGTCATGCAGGCTTCTAGAAAGGTCGCCATTACTCAGAAGTAACTCTCTCTTAGACGCCGCAATGTTCTAGTTATGTCGTTACATTTTCTTAAATAATTTAGTCGCGAGTTTAACGACAGTGCGTGGCTAATTAACATGCCTTTGTTTTAAGTCCTTTTCTTCTAAATACCAGGTATGTAGAGCAATATCACCAAGTCAAATGTTTTAGCTTTTCATTTTGGTTATGACATGTTCCCTTTGTAAGTTTTATCAATTTAGATTTACATTTAATATTGTAAATAATATTTCAAACTCTAATGTATAACTAAATCTTGTGTAATTCAATTTTCCTTTTTAAAGAAAACTTCCAGTACAGTCTAAATTTTAAATCTCATCTAACTAGCCTATTTTTTTACTAAAGCCTAGCTTGAACAGTTTATATTATTCTGTATAAAATTAAAGCAGTGTAACCTATAACAATCATGGACCTTTAAAAAGAACTATAATTTAAATAATTATATCTCAGAGATATTTTGATTTATAAGCTAAGAACATTTTAAACATTTTTTGAACATTTTTTGGTCTACAGACATGTAGCAACAATTAAAGTAACTTGACAAGTTAACTTTGGTTAACTTGTAGTAACAATTAACATCTTTGTTTCAAAGATACCTGCTTGTCACCTTTGTATCATAGAAAATTATAAAGGCAAACTTTTAACTTAAAGCTTTTCTCTATGCTTGGTTTTAAAGCCTACTTTGATTCTAAAAAGATGTTATTTTGTTTTAATGCAGTATTCACTGGTACAAGAATCACACCATGTTCTGATATTATTTGCAACGACCACACCTATTTCCAACAACCACATATGTTCTGCTGTTAAAGCCAACCACCAACATGCAGCTTTATTAAGTATTTTTCTGCGACAGTGTTCTGTTTTAATATAGCTATGAACCAAAAACCAATAATTTTCTAAAAAAAAATCTGCAGTGAACTTTATGAGAAACTTTGAATAGGCTGTGTACTTGTATTTTGTGTAACAAATGAATAATTCTTAAAATATGTCTTTTATATTTAATAAATTGGGAGGAGCAGCTATAGCATTTTTCGGACCTCAGCCCTAAGGGCTCTGTATATTAGACATTATATTTTTTTTTTATAGAGAGACGTCTCACAATTTTCTTTATTTTTATTTATTTAATTATACTTAGCTTTACAGTTGGCCAACGACATAAAGATTAATTATTAAACAAATCCATGGTACTAGATGTTAAAATTTTTGTAATCTTGTCTAATTAATTTTGTATGAATTTTGTAATCATTACTAAAGGGGAGGGATTTTGACTTTTATTTTGGGAAGGGATTTTAAATTCAACTTAAATTTATATATGTATTTTGTAATCTGATCTTTTCTTTTTTTGTAATTTAAGGGCGTATAATTAATTTTTCTTTTTATCAATTAAGGGCGTATAAATCTTTTTTTTTCATTTAATTTTGGTTAATAAACCTAAATTGTATCTAGTTCTTTGGTTTATTGACTTAACCTCAAGGTATCTTATGAATTGTAAAGGATCAGCTGAGACATTTCTACTTTTGGTGATTTTTGACTTTAAAGGTAAGTCTTTGAACATGACCAATGTATGTGGCCCAGTATAGCTTCCGTTTCTCTATTAATTCGTTTTGTAAGATTGGTACAAACTTAACCTCGGGAGGTTAGTGCCGACCTTTCCAAATTAATATTACATAAAATAATAACAAAAGAAATATTGTAATCAATATCAAAACAAAGATTAATTAACTAAACATGAAATAATTAGTGGTTATTGTCTAAATAATTATTATAGAATAATTATTTGTATGAATTTAATTACAAAGTTCAAAGACTATTCACAAAAGAGTAGTAATGACCCGGGTTGGGTCAAACGGTCAAAGGTCACGGTCCAAAGGTTACATTTTGAATAGCGCTAATTTTTGGCTTCTTAAGTAAACAAAGATAAGGATTAAGTAAACGAAGATAAGATAAGTAAACAAAGATAAGTAAATAAAAATAAGATAAGTAAATAAAGATAAGAAATAATGCTAATTTTTTTCTTCTTCTGTCAACAAAGATAAGAGTATGGCGCCATTGTGTCAACATAGATAAGGATTAAGTCAACAGTCCAAAGGTTATAAATAACGAATAATGTTAATTTTTGGCTTCTTGTGTTAACAAAGATAAGGTAAGTAAATAATTAGTCTATCACTCAAATTACGGAGTTAATAGATTTAAGCAATTCGCCACTTCTACAATCCAATTGTCTTGTATCCAATTTTAAAAACAAAAAAGCAGGTATGTACGTAGATAATTAATTGATTCAAATTTTAAATTAATATAATCAATTTAAGAACCAATTTAATTACTCTTATTAAATGTATAGTTTTTCACTAACTATTATGTTCTTAGTTGTATGCTATTTTCTTAAATATTGTAATTTATACAGGAGGACCAAAAATACAAAACGCGACATGCTCGAGGCTTTTGGGGTAACGTATTTCAAAACAATATTACGATGAACGAGTACGCTCCAGACAATGTTTATGGATCACAGGAAGGTCAAGGTGGTGGTCAACCGGGTGGTCCAGGATCTGAGCAAATAGCACCCGGCTTTTTTTCTTCTGTTACTTCCTTACCCGGCTTTTTTCCATCCGATGGATAAACTTTTCCTCAGACCTCCTAGAAATATTCGCAGCTGGAGTGGCACCGAAATATTCGCCTTCATAGTATCAGCGAAATTCAAGTTTTACGTATAAATGATAATTTGATAATACAGTCGGCTTCGGATCAGAGGCGTTTTGATTTAACAAGAAATGTATTTTACAAATTCAAACAATTTTGAAGGCGTGCAGCAACATAGGGATTCCTTACACGAGGAAACGTTAACCTTATTTTAATTAATTGTTAAGTACCATACAATTTATGTATTTAAGTTTTGTTAGGAAAATGTCGTAAATATGTAATTAGTATATTTTCAAATGTACAATAATTATGTTAGCTTTGGATGTTTACGAAGCGTTATTGAAATATTTGAGTAAACTTGTTTTGTTTTAATATTAATTCAGTAATATTTCTGTAGAACAAGTATGTTTAGCCTACACAACAATAAATAGGCCTACAAATAATTTTCTGCAAAACATAAGCTTTTAGCATGAATAAATACTGTATTTAGATTTAAAATAAACCTACTTATTCCTACTTTTTCAGTTTTGTTTGTTTGTTTTGCTTTAATAAATATATTATGATAATTCTTATATTTATTTGTGTAACGTTGATGAATAAATGCATATGCTATAATATAGATGAATATTCCATGATTATTCACTTAAAACTTTCAGGTTTTAGACTTTTTTCAAAGTAACTAATTTTAGAAGTGTAAACATCAATCTAAAATATCAAAATAAAAATCTTTTAGACAATTTTAAAAAGATAATACTTACCTTGGCAACATCGACGGATGATTGAGGTACAATTAGCAGTTCACGCTTTTATACTATGAGAAAGAAAGACATTGTTTCTAAACAGATAAAGCCAATTCGATATCTGAACTAATAAAATTTCTTGTAATTATTATTAAACAATGGTAAAATCTATTTTTTAGAGAATACAGTTCATATCAACAAAGCCCGGGTAGAATTAAAATTATATGACATATAAAACAAATATATGAAAGAACTGGAACTTTACAATTATACCTTAATCGTTATAAAAAATAAAAACACGGCAATGTATATATTCTATATATCGTTTATTATAAAACCAATAATTTTAACTTCAAATTACTATTCAGAAACTACAGTATTTGAGGTACAGCAACGATTCAAATAGAATATTCTGTCATCGAAGATACGCCTATACTTCGACACATACAATTACAAATATTTACCAAGTTAAAGGGGTACAAAAAACCCTATTTTCTTATGGGAAATGAATGTTAATTTTTAAATGTCGCAAACTACTTATGGTACAGGGATAGTAAGTTATAGTTACGTTTCCGATGACGTGTCGTGACAAATGGGTTGTATAACATTGCAAAAAGTGACTCAGGAGAAAATTTACCACGAAGAAACTGATTTTAAGTACAAAACTGCTGTGTCTCAGATTTGAGTATTATGTCCTCAATAACACTTTAAGTCCGCAATAAAACCAAACGAAAAATTAACTAGCGTTAACTTAAATAACAGTAACTTGAAGATAAGTATGTTGGTAATTTGATTTGGTGGTTATCTGTAAAACGATTTTAGAAGTCTAACACTTAATATGAGTATTAAAGATAAATATAAATTCATTAAAAAAAACAAATATCATATGTATTAAATAAATACGTAACTATTGTAGACTTAAATTGTATAAGATATTTTTTATTATACGTTGTTTTGAAGCTATATTATTATTTAGAATAGGTATAACTTTAGAATGTCATTATAACTTTCGCGTTATTCTATTTATTTATTTTATATTATTTTTTCAGAATAATGTATTTTATATATAACAATGTATGACTTTCAATCTAGACTAATAAGTTTGTCATCCTAAACGAGAAATATTTCTTTCCTAATCCATTTTGTTTTTTAAAAGTTGATTAAAAACTACTAAGACAATGTTTAATACCTTGTATTGTTTTAAAATAATTATTTTTATTAGTTATGGAAGTTTATAATTTGAACAAGGTAAGGTTCTTCTCAAAGATAAAGAATAATAATTATATAAACTCAGCTTACAAACGTAATAATATTAAGGTATTTTCTCTCAAATTATTTTACATATATAACATTTTCTTGCATATATTTTTATTTCTTATAAAACTTTTGAAAAAAAAACAATAATTGTTTTGCTCTTGTTAAATATTTTTAACTTACAATTACTACTTTTATTGTGAGATGAATTATTCTTTCTCTTAAGCATTTATATACCGGTATATTTGCTTATAAGAGCTTAATTGCTTAAAAATATTTACCGAATATGAATTACTTTAAACAAACTGTTTTAAAATGTTTCCTTATCCGGGAATGGTTGGATTCGTTGGTTTTTAGTTGGTTGAAGTATTTTAAAATTAACGAGTTATATTCTGACGACATTTTATATATTTTATAAACTAGTTTGCATAATAAAAATCATTGGAACTGCTGTTGGAAACAATAAATGAATATACTTTATATGTTTTAAAGTATTTATTGATAAATTTTATGTGATTTACTTTAGAAAATATTTTTAAACGTATTTTGATAACTTTTAGTAAATAATAAATCGGGAAATACTGTAATAAATATTTGAAATTAAAAATAACATTTCTTTACAAATGTAATAACACAAGTTTATTATTGTTTTAAGTTATTTCGCTTTTAAGTTTAAGTGCGCTTATATTATTCATATCTAACTTTTCTAATTTCTGCTACATAAAAGTAATTTTGAAACCAAAGTTGTGATTTACTAAAAATAAATAAAAAAATAGATTTATTTACGTTAATTGTTTTGCACATTCATGCATTTTTCATTTTTATAAATTAAATTTTTCTATTTTCTTCTACATAAAAGTAATTTTGAAACCAAAACTTAAAATTTATTAAAAATAATTAAACAAATAGATTCATTTACTTTAATTATCGTACACTTTTATAAATGTTTTCTTAAGTGTCCAAGTGGGCAGAGCTATATTTTTTCCATCAAAGTGGTGGAAATAGAAATATATATGTTTACAAATTTACTAAGAAATCAGTTTTAAATATATTTTGAAAACTTTTAGTAAATAATAAGTAGGGAAATATAAACATTTTAAATGGGAAATAATATTGCTTTACAAATGTAATAACACAAGTTTACTATTGTTTCAAGTTCTTAAACTTCTGTGCACTTACATTCATATTTCACTTTTCTAATTTATGTTACATAAGAGTCAATTTGAAACCAAAACTTGTGATTGATTAAAAATAATACATATAAGATCCATGACTAATTTACGTTAAATAATTTTGCATTTTTACACATATTTCGTATTCAAGTGGACAGATTTTTCTATTTGATTCTACATAAAAGTCATTTTGAAATCAAAACTTGAGAGTTATTAAAAATAATTAAACAAATAGATTAATTTACATAAATTATTTAACACTTGACTTTTATACATTTTTCTTAAGTATCGAAGGGGATAGGACTATATGTATGCATCAAAGTGGTGGAATTAGAAATATTTATATGATTTACTTTATACAACATTTTTAAATATGTTTTGAAAACTTTTAGTACATAATAAATCGGGAAATATAAAAATTTTAAGAGTTTAGATGACTTTCTATATATTTTATAAACTAGTGGTCACAATAAAAATCATTGGAACCGTTGTTGGAAACAATAAATTAATATTCTTTTCCTTTAATTTTTTAATCTGTCGCATTCGCTGTTATATTTATAGTTATTCGTGTCATACTTTTAGAAATTAGACGATCTTAATTATAACTATCGTTGGAAAACTATGGATATGTTAGGATATCTTCAGGAGGAGAGAGAGGAGTGGGGGTCGTGGAAACTATGATCGTGGAAGTATGGTAATCTAAAATTTTACCTATATGACTAATTTAAAGATAGATCATGTAAAATAATTTGAAATTCACGCTCGTGTATCGTCAAATGATGAATCATTAGATCAAATTTAAAAATCACATGTTATGATTCATTTAAAATAGCGAATAATTTCAAAATCTAGTGTAAAACTAAGGTTGGAAAAGTACTGAATGACTGACTAATTTAAAGATAACGCCAACATCCGGTTAAACTTTGATCATTAGACTAATTGTTTACATAATTTAATCTCTTATTTGATTACATTTGTTGACACACTGGACCAAACTCCGGTTGAACTTTGAGTGATAGACTAATTATTTACTTACCTTATCTTTGTTGACACAAGAATCCAAAAATTAGCATTATTTCCTTTCTTTATTTACTTATCGTATCTTTATTTACATATCTTATCTTTGTTTACTTATCTTGTCTTTGTTTACTTAATCCTTATCTTTGTTTACTTAAGTAACCAAAAATTAGTGCTATTCAAAATGTGACATTTGGACCGTGACCTTTGACCGTTTGACCCAACCCGGGTCATTACTACTCAAAGTTTATGATTTTCATTATAATTTTTGAGATAGTGTTCGTTAAAACCTTTTTTTTTTAATTAACAGTTTGTAAGTGTTCACAATTATAATAAGAACGTAACCTAAGTCTACTAAAAGTTGGAAAGTTATCACCAATGGTATAGTTGATCTTCTTTACTATTTAACCAGAAATCAATAGATATTGCATCTCATAAATGTTGGATTTCTTTTGGATTTATTGCAGGCCCGTTTAGCCGAATAGGCACGGTAGGCACGTGCCTAGGGCGCTAGGCAATTGGCATTTTTGGAGGGGCGCAAAGAATGGAAAAACAAACAAAAATTTCCGTGGTTGTGTCTGCATGCATCATTTATTGCGCCACTGCCGAAAGCCGACATCTGACCCAAATCACAGCCGCGCCCGGCGCCAGCGCTCCGCGTTGTACCTGACGTGTCACGTGTGCCAGCCACACAGCCCGCCTCGCGCCTCCTTCCACCGCCACTGGTTGCCACTGGACGAACTGCACAGCTGAACGTAGCTTTTCAGCTTTGAAAAGAGTGAAGTCAGAAATTAGATCGTCGATGGTTGATGAAAAGCCTAATGGCTTATTGTTGCTGTGCACCCAAAACGACTTTACTTTAAAATTAGACTACAAAAACATTATTGACGACTTTGCAACACGGAAAACCAGAAAAAAAGCTATTGTATGAATCTGTAGTCAGTCTAGTGGTAAGCCAATAAACCAAAAATAATCCAAAGAAAATATCAAAATGTGATTAAACGAATACTGTAAATAATGTAAATACTTCAAATGTAAAGAAGGGAGGGTGGGTGGTCCGTGAGGTATGTTACACGCATTCCCACCGGAGGCCAGTAGATACCTCACGGCTACAGGTTGCCAGTCCGGGACACGGCGGGTCCATAGGTGGAGGATAATGGGAACGCTCTCGAAAAAAATCAGGATAATTTGTAAAGGAGAGTTAAGGGACATTAAGTCTAAAGACCCTCCCGAACCAAAACTGGCATTTCAGACTAAATCTAAATTTACGGGGTATAGGCGTTATGGTAGGTCTGGTGGGGGGGGCGTAATCAGCTGGCAGGGGTATGAAAAGGGGCGCTACTCTTCGTTGTGCCTAGGGCTCTGGCAGGGTGTAAAACGGGCCTGATTTATTGTTGGATTTATATACACTTCTGGATAATTTGAGATGGGAATTTCAGTTTTTATTGGGTTGGTTTAGTTTTTTAAAACTGCACTGACCAAATAGTGTACTTTTCATGACTGTGGATTTTACAAGAATGCCAAATTTAGAGTAATTTAGCTTAATTCCGGAAAACTCCGATATCGTCGACTTGATCTTCTGAAATTTGTAATTTGTAAGTATGTATATGTTGGGGAGCAGTAAAGAGGAATGAGCTTAAAATTTGTCTTTTTCTTCAGAATTTATTTTCTCTGAGAGATAAAGTACTAAAGGATGTTTTACAAATATTATAAAATGAAATTTAAGAAATAAACTGAATAAAACACTTAAACAACTCCATATTACAGTCGATATTTCACAATCTAGTTTTTACATCTACAAGTTTAGAAATTGTATACTTCATATTTAGTGTTAATACGTGGTCCAATCACAAGTACGTTTGTCCTTCGTGGGCGGGGCCACGATAAAAAAATGTCTTGCTTTGGGTTCCATTGTAACTGTTATAGTCGGGGTTTTATACTTATCCTAGCTCAACGGTACATATTCCAGACTTTCGCCAAAGACTTTTTTTACGAAAAATTGTTTTCTCTTTCTGTAGGCCATATTTATTTTTCCATACAAGATTCGGTTTCCTAGTATTTGTTATTTTCCTTCCTATCGATTTCCGCTTTAATTTTGATATAATTTAGGCAATAGATTCCGAACTTCTAACGTAAATATTTCATCATTAACTCCGAATCGGGTCAATATTATAATTTTCCTGGATAGATAAACTTTATTTTGATGTAGAAAAAGGATATCGAAAATGTTGGGAAGTTTTTTAAATTAACCCTCGAACACTCCAACACATTTTGTAACGCGTGATTGTATCGAATATTTTACCCACTAAAAATCTTCTAATCTCAAAAAGATAAAAATCGTTGGAGAGGAAATGATTCAAACTTTATTTTTTGTATTTACAAGCTTTTTCGAAAACGTATATTTACATACGTAATCATCGTTGCAGTTTATTAGTTTTCTACAAATCAATCGGCGAACAAATATTCATTCAAAACGTAAGCAAATAACTCGACTTTCGACCGTCTTTCTCTTCAGCCCGCCCGTACTTTTTCTGAGTTAAACTTATATATCATTAGATTCGTCACAATTTCCCCAATATAAAACTGCCATAAAATCAAAAATCTATCAAATAGTTGTAAATTTATGGGGCATTTTGTAGACCCTTGTAATTGGTCAGTTTTCCAACCAATAAACAGCCTTACTTATTACACGTGGTATCTGTGTGAGATCGCAGTCTATTATTAGTCATATTTTGATATGTCTGTATAGAGAATGCTTCAAGCTAACAATTCGTGTAAAAAAATATGTTTTGTTTGAACGGTTTGTCTTATAGCACCGTAGGAAAGTTAGCTTTGTAAAGTTCTCAAGCCTAGGCCGTAATTTCAAATTAAAGCCACGTTTACACCAAATGTTGGCAACAAAATTTATTGCCAACATGTTGACAACAAGTGGTTGCACATTTTGACAATAAGTTGACAACATGTTGGCAATAAGTGGAAAACAAGTTGGCAACAAAATAACTTGATCACGTGAGCAATTTATTTTTAACCCAATACATTTCACTCACCTGTTACTTTAGTTGCGTCCATGATGTTTACTGCAGAGGACGCTACTCTAGCTGCGGCTGCTTGTTTAATCTTGGCCAGCCATTATCAGAGACGTCCCAGAAGATATTGGGTGAGGCCTTCTTTGCGGGCTAGAGAGAAGTTTAGTGGGAGTGACTTATTATATGATTAACGTAAAGATGACAGTGATCCTTTGTCAGGTGGACTGAGGTGCGACGGAAGCATAAACAACTTTTTGAGGATGACAAGTTGGACTTTGAGTTCTCGATAACAATGGTAGGACAAAAAATCCAGAAACGTGACACGAACTACAAAAAAGCAATACCTGTGTACTAAGAAAAACCATGCTGCTTAAACCTGACATGCTGATAAGGGGGTATTGGCCTGTGTTCATCTCCACAACTTTTTAAGATGGAGTGCATCATCTAGTTCTAGGAAACCTTTGATGGCGAGGATATAAATACTGGAACAACTATTCCTTTCCAAAGAACCTCTCTTTCCCTATAAATTTCTATCAGTTCAGTTATTTTTGCACGCGACCATTCAACACCCTCATTTTCCATTGTAAACATAAAACCTACAACTACACCTGACCTTTACTTACACAAGCACACGTTAATGGGCTTGGCCTTGAATACAACTGGAGTGATGACGCGACTGTCTGGCACGCGAAGGCAGAGTGGGGATAGTTGTGTTGCTCAACAAGTTGCTCGTCTTTTAGCGTCCGTCAACATGTTGATAACATTTTGTTGTCAACTTTATGTGATCTTTACCGACAATCGACGGGAAACGAAATTTTTGTTGTCAACATGTTGGCAACATCCAAAAGTTGTCAACATTTTCTTAAAACTGGCAACAAGTTGTCTCAACTTGTTGGCAACATGTTGACAACTCCGGTGAAAACGCGGCTTAACTGTTTTTCCCCGTGTATACCCTTGTATACCAAGCATGAATGGGAGGTTTCTATATTTGTCAAATCAAACACTTTTATGAAAAGATAGTTTACAAGTATACAGTTCAATTCTTTTGTTTATTCTCTTCTCTTTGTTATTATAATATTTCATTTTTGGGCAAAGCATATATTCCTAAATTACGTTTCAAACTTGGCATAGTTTTGATAGCAGTCTTGTAGTAGGAACATAAAAACTGGTGTTTTCAAAATAAAAAATTTGAAATTGATAAATATTTGTATACAGTACTGTTAGAACTAAATTACGAAACTTTTTTACACTTATGAAAAAATTACAAAAAATGTTTACTACTTGTTATGTATGCCTAAAATTGAACTTTTTCCTTTCGTTACTGAACATTTTTTGTTTCTTGAGCTAATAACTTCGTAAATTTTAGATCTATCACTTTTTTACTGGCATATGTAAATTCTTTGAACCTTTCTCTACAAAAAAAAGTTATAGAACACTTGTGGATTGGGGTTCATTTACTATTTAAAAAAAAATGCTTGCAAACGCAACGAAAATTCAAAAAATTTAGTCTGCCGATTCGAGGGAAATATATAAGTATCAAAATCGGGTTTTTTAGCATTTCTTATATCTGCTTTGGTTAGGAGTTCAAATAGTTACCTTATGATTGACTTTGACCATTATATTGGATAGAGTCAACATACAGACCTCCGGTTTAGGCCAATTTTCTTCTTTTGTCAAGATGTTTAAAATGAAGAGTCACTCAATAGGGGTTCTCATTTAAAAAATTTGACTTACAACAAAAATACCCCATTTTCGTCTATTTAAATACAAAAAAAAGCAATCTGTCTATTTAAATTAGTACACAAAATAATAAGGGGGGGGGGGACTTTTAAGGCACCCGGTATAAACACACAATTCTATTAAAATTTGGAATAACTTCCAAATAAAAAGAAGTACTTATTTTGAGTATAACACTAATCTTACGGGCGGACTAACCTTGATGTAGTTATTGGCAAAAGGTAAGAATTAAAACAACTCCTAACATTTGTGAGTAATGATTGAAAATTTTAAACCACCGTAACCTTAGCCACTGCTTCAAAGAAAAACAACATATAATATCTTAGATTTCAATGTCCGCAATTATTGTGTTTATTTCTTCGTTTCTTTTTCTTTCCCGTTTTATTACAAGAAAGTAAGCAAACATATTGTGGGTGTCTAGTAGTCTTATATTGCAGTGTCATATTTTGCAATACATTCTAGCAATATTCATAAGGTAAACGTTTATCACGACACGGGAGTCCCAGAGAAATGAAAAATAACACAATTACAACATCTCATGCTGAGATAACGCAGGTGATGTCTCACAGGTGAGTCTTCTGGTGCTTTAGCTTTCACTAATGTTATTTTATAGACTTCGTTATCATTTTATATGTTTTTAGTATGGAAACCCGATTTTGATAACTGGGCACCCCAGTCAATTAATACACATAATGGTTAATATCAGTAAAACCATCTTAAACAAAAATAGCATACAAATACTATATGTGTTTCAAAATGTATCATTTTCTTTCAACGCCTGTAATATATAGTCTTCAGATTATTGTAAATGAAACTGATATCATTTCGTATTTTTGCATTGTGTCCTTTTAATATACTAACAATAATCACAGAACTTGTACAGTTTTATAACCAATTATATTAAACAAACAGTGTTAGTATTTTTTTAAACACATTTAATAAAAGAAGAAAATTCACCTAAATTAAAAGTATTATATTTCAATTGTTTTTTTTTTTTTAATGGCACTATAGTTAACTAACAAAATTTTAACAAATTAACCCGCATGTATTATAAAATTTATGAATTTATGGTGTAAATTTGATGACGTAAATATAAAATAATTGAAAAAAAATAAACAGTAGTCGCTATTATAATATGTTCCTAGGTTGTTCTTTTGATTTTGATTTTTTATTTGATACAAGTAACAGTCTACTTTCATAGTTTTCATTAGTATATATTTTCATTGCCCATTCGTTAGCCTCTTATATTAGAGGAAATAATATTGAATGAACAGCTGACACATAAGATGTATTGCGGTCATTGCAATTATAAAGTAATAAATAATTAAATTTAAAGTACTTTAAATAATTTATATAGTTCTGTTATAACTCATCTAATATAAAAACGTGGTATTTATCAAGAAATAAAATTCGTGATATATAATATTTTGAGAAAGATATACGCAAGGATGAGCAAGTTGAGCTCAGTTTTTGATTTAAAATTATGATTTTAGGTACTCGGTAAACAAAGGGAAATATGTTTACATTTTTATGGTTCCATTTAAAAGAAACAACCCAACGTAACCGTTCATTTTCAATGGAATTGTGTATTACTTTCTTTTACTAACCCTGTTTAGAAATGGAAAGCTATATGTTTTATGAATTAATCTTTTAGGTTATGTGTGAACCTGCCTTTTTTACTTCGTGACGATTTGGTCCTTGTTATATAACCTTTAAATGATCAGTACAAACCACTTGGGAGGTATTTATATGTTATAAATTTTGTATTAAAGTATTTACTCGGTATGTAATTACATAAATAATTTCGTATTATAACTTATCTTGTTTAAAAACCACTATTTTCCTTTTTGTTCCCCCCCCCCACCACGAAAAAGACTGAATTTTTTTCGGTACAACTAAACATCTACTAATTCTTATTTTGGTAATGTCTTACCTTTCTACCGCAGTTTCGGGTATTCACCCATCCTCAGGAATATAAAAACACAATTAAACACAGACACATAAAACATACACAAAACACATTTCGCTCCATGCGGAGGCCGTAATAATTAAAATAAGCGGAAGGTCCACGCACTATTCCGGCAACGTGCACGTTGGATTGTTGAGGCGGTACTGGTTATACTGAAATTAATTTCACTAGTCTGTGGGCTACCACAATGGAGTGTCCATTTTTTTTACTTCATTCTTATGCTAAAAAGAGCCTATGTAACTAATGTTATGTATCTAGCATGACTTTAAATTTTTTAGCTATTAAATGTGTCTTTACAATGTTTACCCACTAAAAAAAAGTGTTTTTGTACACTTTCGACCACCTCTAAACCCTCTTCCGGAAGGGGGAAATTGGTAGACTTTGCTACAATGTTTATGATAAAATAACCTGTGGACAACAGATGTAACCTGAGTAAATCAATTCCAACGAAAATGTAATTTTACCTGTATTAAACTGTTAGTTTTGATCTGTTACATAAAATTTCAACTGAATTTAATGTTCGTACCTTAAAGTATACTTTATAATTTATTACTATAAATTATAATAATTACCGTTTGCTGGGATAAAATTTAAATTGACTTGAGTTTGGATTACCTACACTGTTGGTTTATTAGTTCAATAAAGAAGCCTTTAGAAATGTAAGCTGATTACACAATGTTAAAAAAGAAAGTACTTTAATCCAAGGATACTGAATTACTTATTTTGCGCAATAGTAAATCATTCCCGTTTAAACATAAATATTATTTGTGTGAAATGCATAATAAATTTTAAGCTTTACAAGTGAGAAGAAAGTATTCTTACTAATAATTACGCATTGTTACACAAATTCTCACACTCATAACCTATACTTTTGATGGAGAAACTCTTTTTAACGGCAATCGTCACTTCAGTGATCTTTTCAAGTTTTATGTTATTTTACTTAAATAATATCAGTATAATATGTACACATTATAATACGTCAATGTGTTAGTTAGCCTTTGATAATCAAAACCTGGCAAATCTTATTTTAGTACAAAAGTTATTAAAAGTAAATAACACGAAATAGGTTCGTCCTCAGATTACATAATAACCTATCATCAAAAATATTTACACGCTGATTCACGCATCTGTAGAATAGGAAATGAGCCAAAAAAATTCTTAGCATGGCTAATAAAAGAAAGTAATATAAAATTCCATTGAAAATAAGCGTTTACATCTGGTTGTTTCTTTAAAATGAAATCATAAAAATGTCACATTGTTTTCTTTTATTTAGTGGGGTTTGTTATTCCAACCTACAAGGCTTCCACACAGCTGTTTAACAAGTATAAAATAAAGCGAGATAAAATAATGAAAGTAGTAATTTCAACCCGTAAACTCAAGCTAAAATTACACTGAGTACTTTCTCTTATTGGATTTCCTCAACAAAATATTGTACACCTTTCATTCATATTGGAAGATTTATCAAAACGTCATTGTTTATTTACAGTTACTATCATTTATTATTTAACCTTTTAGATTTAACTATGATGTTATCCGTGTTGTACAAGTATAGTTAAATCGCCAAACGATATTTTTACTCAAAAAAATTAGGGATATTGATTATTAATTGTATCAGTTACAAAAATATTTATGGTATTTAAGAAATTAAATAATACAAAACAAAATATAATACAGGAAATATAATAAATGCAACGCCCTATTTTAACAATATTATCTAATAACATATTATGCTGTTTTAGTTTTAAAATATAAATACATTATAAATCGGATTGAGTGCGAGTGAAAGTAAAAATGAATTTCAATAGTGGGGTTTGGTGGAAAAGTTTATATGGTATTTGAATAAAACTTATTATAAAGTAAGTTAAATTTTAGAGTTATCAGTAAAATTCTCACTTGTACTATACATGCACTATTATCCAACACAACTCAGAAACTATTTCAAAATAATATTAAGAGCATTTAGGAAATCTTACTGTACATAAATTAGATAGATTTTAGATTGAATAAACTTTATGAATAATTTTATTCATATATACAGATACGTTTAGTAAAACCATAGTAAAACTTGCCAAATGACTCAAATATGCTTTAAATACAAATCACCTATATATTTGGCCAATAATTAAAGAAAATTATTTAATAATATCAAACCCAAAGAATACGGTGAAAGCTCAAAAACTAAAAATATTGTATTTCTCCCTAGTCTAAAATCTTTATAATTTCTACTCTCTAAAAATTTGATCATGTCCTAAAAATCAATGGCACCAAAATTATAAAATGCAACCACAAAATTTCTCCACTAATTATTTATATAGGATTTAAATTCTACATATTAAAAATAAATTAATAAGCAGTTTCAATCAAATACAAATTTGAGTTTTAAAAATAAATATTTATTCATGTGTCTTTACTGATAGCATGCAATTACATTGGATTGCCCATTTTTTATTAGTGATTAATTACAAATAAAGTGTAACTTATTTTACTGTGGATATTGTAATGACTTTAAAACAAAATTATTACATTGCTTGGGAACAGAGACAATAGTATAAATCGTCTTAACATTTTGGTGTAAAGCTTTAAAGAATCAGATCTAGGCTGATAGAGGAAATTAAACTCTGAATAAGGAAATAAGCTGCGAAGATAAAAAGACTTGGTTAATTTCCAGATCTTCACCCCTTCCCTCATGACCTTAATTATCATTTTTTAATTTTATTATAAAAGAACTTTTAGTTTAAATTAATAGTTGTAAACTACAAACTACAACAATAAAATGACTTTTTTAGGAAAATTGTTGTTAATGTAACCATTTACTTTTTTTTATTTCTAAACACTATTATATTTTGGCAATTGTTGAATTTTTCCATGGTTACGTAGAATCTCAATACATTAATGTTGTTTTGTATACAATGCAATTTGTCAAATGCTCAATATATAAAACACGTTTACCTTGTTACAAGATTTAATGAAATTTTGTATAGTTATCTATTCTAATTATTATGAAATTTCTTCCTAACGATCCACTAAAATTTAATATTTGGAAAAACTATTAAGTCAGTCTTCAGTGGATCTTCTGGAGTGAGATAAAAAAAAGAGTTATGTACAAATTATAAGTATTTATACCAAATTGTTTGGGAGAAAGATTTATAAATCTGTTGTGATTGTAACCATTTACTTTTTATTAATTTCTTTTCATTATTATATAACAATTGTTGAATGTTTCCATGGTTACGTAGAATCTCAATCCGTGTCTATAAATTATGTTTTTATACAATAAAATTGGTCAAAAGTTCAATATATAAAACACGTTTACTTTGTTACGGGATTTAATGGAATTTGTTATAGTTACCGATTCTAATCATTAGAAAATTTCTTACTAACGATCCACTATAATTTAATATTTGGAAAATCTAAAGTGGAACTTCTGAGGATAAAAAAATAGTTACCTCCAAATTATAAGTATTTATCGCAAAATTTTTTTTTAAAGAATTTCGATTTCCTTATTAGTCCAGGAGCATAATGCACATTTACATAGTCCTTAGGTTTTTTTTTTTTTTTTAAGGAAATGTGCGACTATGTGGAATCTTTTTATAATATGCTACATAATGGTGTGCTACCGGGTGTTTACTTTCAATTTGCGCCGTTTGGTTTTATAAATCCAAGATGGCTGCCATATGTGACATTCATTCATTAAAAGAAGAATAACTCCTTCCAGAGTGCTTATACGCATAATGTACAAAGAATACTTTTGGTTGGGCTTGAGCAGACCAAAATTAAATTTAAATTTGGTCCTTATAAATTTTTCCATATCTCTTTTACCGTTTGCGAGTTATGGGCAATTAAATATTAGAAGCTCGGTTTCGAACATGTGTTACCATCAGTTATTTCTTACGGGGGAAAAAACTAATGAATATGGTAAAAGCCCTAAAACTAAAAACATTGTATTTCATCCTACTCTAAAAATTTATAATTTCTACTCTCTACAAATTTAAGCGAGTCCTAAAAACCAATGGCAACATTAAAAAATGCAACCACAAAATTGACCAACTAGTTATTTATATAGGATTTAAAATCTGTAGATTAAAAATAAATTAATAAGATAGTTTCAATCAAATACAAATTTGGTTTTTAAAAATAAATATTTATTTATGTGTCTTTACTCACAGCATACAATTACATAGGATTGCCCATTTTGGATTCGTGATTATTTACAAATAAAGTGTAACTTATTTTACTGTAGATATTTTAATGACATTCAAACAAAATTATAGTAACTAAACGTACATTGTTTGGTAACAGAAATTATAGTATAAGTTGTCTTGAAACAGTTTGGTGTAGAGCTACAAAGAATTAGCACTAGACGGATAGAGGAAATTAAACTATGAATAAGGAAATAAGCTGCGAAGATGGAAAGACTTTGTTAGTTTCCCGATCTTCATCCCTTCCATCGTGACCTTAATTGTCATTTTTAATTTTATTCTAAAAGAACTTTTAGTTTAAATTAATCTACAATACTTTTTTCTTTTTTTATTAATGTCAATGTAAACATTCACTTTTTTTAATTTCCATAACATTATCATTTTATGGCAATTGTTGAATGTTTCCATGGTTACTTAGAGTTTCATTCAATCCTTGTCTATTAATATTGTTTTGTATATAGGCTAATGAAATTTCGTAGGGAACTGGTAATGCTCTCGCACGGTATTAGGACACACTACGGTAGAGGAGCAAAACCTAAACGTGTAGATGAATATAATCATTGTGGCGAGGTATGGAAATGCGGTACATAAATAATCTCTCGTCTTTTTAGTTTAGTATACAAAAGGCGAAGGCACGATTAACATCTATCACAAGCGAAGAGTTGTCATGAAAGGACGTGGTCTCTTTTTAAAATTTGTCAAATGCTCAATATATAAAATACGTTTACCTTGTTAAAAGGTTAATGAAAGGTAAAAAAGGGTTTTTAATAGTTTTCAATTCGAATTATTATGAAATTTCTTCCTAACGAGCCACTATAATTTAGGATTTGGAAAAATCTATTAAGTCAGTCTTCAATGGATATTCCGGAGTGAGATAAAAAAGAGTTATCTACAAATTATAAGTATTTATAACAAAACGTTTTGGAGGAAATGTTTATAAATCTATTGTGAATGTAACCATTAATTTTTTATTCATTTCTTATCATTAATAAATGACAATTGTTGAATTTTTCCATGGTTATTTAGAATTTCAATCCGTGACTTTTATGTTGTTTTTGTATAGTTAAATTTATCTAATGCTCAATATATAAAACACGTGTACTTTGTTACAAGATTTAATGGAATTTGTTATAGTTATCAATTCTAATCATTAAGAAATTTCTTCCTAACGACCCATTTTAATGTAATATTTGGAAAAAATCTTGAGTTTTTTAATCTAAAGTGGAAGTTCTGGAGATACAAAAATAATTATCTCCAAATTATAAGTATTTATGGCAAAATGTTTTTGTTGAATAACTTTGATTTCCTTATTGTACACCTCTTTATTCGGCCTTCAACATTTTATTAAAATTTAAGTGGTTAAAATGGAAATGAATAAAAAAAATAATTGCTAAGATAGTTTCAATCAAATAAAGATTTGGATTTGAAAATGAATATTTATGTGTCTTTAGTCATATTATGCAGTTCAATCACATAGGATTGCACATTTTGGATTAGTGATGAATTACAAATAAAGTACTATAACATATTATTTTACTGTAGATATTTTAATGGCATTTAAACAAAATTACAGAAACAATGCATCTGTTGCTTGGTAACAGAGATAATAGTATGAATTGGCTTAGCATGTTGGTGTAGAGCTTTAAAGAATCATCAAGAGGCTGAAAGATGAAATTAAACTCTGAATAAGGAAATAGCTGTGAAGATAAAAATACTTTGTTAGTCCCCCCCTTCCATCGTGACCTTAGTAATCATTTTAATTTTATTTTAAAAGAACTTTCAATTTAGGTTAATAGTTGGAAATTACAAAAATACAATTATTATTTGTTTTTGTTTTTTTATTATTATTGCCAAAGTAGCCATTTACTTTCTATATATTTCTTATTATTATTATATATGTCAATTGTTAAATATTTCCAAGGTTACTTATGGCTTTAATCTGTATCTGTTAATATTGTCCTTTATACAATGTAATTTAACAAATGCTCAGTATATAATCCATGTTTACCCTTGTTAGAAAATATAATACAATTTGTCAAGGTTATCAAAATTTTAAACGCTGTGCAAATTCTCTCCATCTTATAATGTAATATTAAGATTAATAATTTAATATTTTGAAAAAAAGTTTTTAGTTTTTTTCAGTCTTTAGCGGAATTTCTGGAATGAGATATAAAGAGTTGCCTCCAAATAATACAAAAAATTAATATTTCACAAAATGTTTTTGGAAGGGTTAATAATTATATTGTGAATTTCAATTTTCTCATTGTATACCAGTTTATTCGGCCTTTAATATTTTATAAAACTTTAAATAATGGTAGTGAAAATGCATTTTTATGATGAAACTGCATTTTATTTACATGAAAATTTCATACAATAAAGCTGAGTTTTCTTCGTTAACTAGTACCTGCAATCTAAATATGTATTTAATTGTACAATTTTACAATATTATAATGCTAAGAATTCAATACGCCAAAGCAATAACATCAATATAACTTCAGATGGTGGCTACAATTAATTGTTAATTATATTTCAAAGATGAAATGTCATGATCAAATAAGCTGATTAAAAACAGTCGGATTTTATTTCAACTTTAAATATCACTTTGTTTATTTGCTTTCTTATTTCATCA
>JAGFPH010003001.1:107502-134666 GCA_018207615.1 Philaenus spumarius
TTTTTCTTCGCGAAACGTCGTGTTGTGTATATTTTACTGTTTTGTTCATAGGATTTTGTGTTGTGTTTTTGTGTGTGTGGTGTGACGTGGAGCCTTGCTTCAAAGATTTTATATTTGACGACAACGTGTCCTGCGGTTATATACACAAGTGAAACAGCAATAAGGTGGGTGTAGTCCATTAAGAGTATAGTAATTTATCTACCACCCCACCTACAAATGTCTTTCAAAACTAAAAGTTTAATACAGGTAAAATTACATTTTCGTTGGAATTGATTAACTCAGATGACATCTGTTGTCCACAGGTTATTTTATCATAAACATTGTAGCAAAGTCTACCAATTTCCCCCCTCCGGAAAGGGTTTAGAAGTGGTCGGAAGGGTACAAAAACTTTGTTGTTTGTTTGGTGGGTAAACGGTGGACTTTGTAAAGACACATTTATAGCTTAAAAATTTAAAGTCATGCTAGAAACATAAAATTAGTTACATAGGCTCTTTTTAGCATAATAATGAAGTAAACAAATTGACACTCCATTGTGGTAGCCCACGGACTAGTGAAATTAATTTCAGTATAACCAGTATTGTCTCAACAATCCAACGTGCACGTTGCCGGCATAGTGCGAGTAGCAAATGAGCACCAATCATGGTCCCCAGAACACTTTTTGAGGTGTCATTAAAAATCATATATATATATGTATATATGTGTGTATTTATGTATGTATATATGTGTTCGCACTCTAGCGGCCACATTTTAAGTCCGATTTGGTTCAAATTTAGTACACATGTTGGTTGTCTACGTCGCTCGGACGAGTTCGTTAGCCAAGAAAATTCAACAATCGGAAGCAGGTTTTTTGACTGGAAGTAACTATTTTTTTTAGATTTTTCCTACGAGAATGAATTTGTTTTTAAGTTTTTTCTACAAATATAAATGTAGGATGTTATTCTTCACGTTTTTTTACGCGAGCTTATAGCTCGCTAGGTTCCCCCGAAATCTATCAAAACATAAAATACCATAGAAGTACCCGGTTCAAAGCCATGTGGTGGATTCTACCATGGGTTTGGCGTGCGAAGCATGCAATGTTTTGTGTGTTGAAGATACTCCCAATACGGGGGTTGGCGTGCGAAGCACGCAATGCTTTGTGTATTAAAGATACTCACAATATGCGGAATGGCGTGCGAAGCAAGCAGTGCTTTTTGTATTGAAGCAGTTCCAATATGCGGAATGGCGTGCGAAGCACGCAATGTTTTGTTTATTGAAGATACTCCCGCGGAATGGCGTGCGAACCATTTTGCAGCTATTCAGCACCGTCGTGAATAGCCCTACTTCCCAAATTGCTGGTTGAAACCCTAAAACATAGGCCTATAAACTTAATTTTGGAAATTTGCTCAACTCACGTCAGCGGTTCAGCTGCGTGATCGAATTATTTCAATTGTTACGGCCTCCGCATGGAGTGAAATGTGTTTTGTGTATGTTTTATGTGTATGTGTTTAATTGTGTTTTTATATTCCTGATGATGGGTGAATACCCGAAACTGCAGAAGAAAGGTAAGACATTACCAAAATAAGAATTAGTAGGCCTATATGTTTAGTTGTACCGAAAAAAATTCAGTCTCTTTCGTGGGGGGGGGGGGGGGGCTAAAAGGAAAATAGTGGTTTTTAAACAAGATAAGTTAAAATACGAAATTATTTATGTAATTACATTTTAAAATTTAATAAAAAAATACCGAGTAAATACTAATACAAAATTTATAACATATAAATACCACCCAAGTGGTTTGTACTAATAATTTAAAGTTTACAAAACAAGAACCAAATCGTCGTCACGAAGCAGAAAAGGCAGGTTCACACATAACCTGAAGATTAATTAATTCACAAAATAAATATGCTTTCCATTTCTAAACAGAGTTAATAAAAGAAAGTAATACACAATTCCACTGAAAACGAGCGGTTACGTTGGGTAGTTCCTTTTAAATGAAATCATAAATGTTAACATATTTCCCTTTATTTAGCAAGTACCTAAAGTCATAATTTTAAATCAAAAACTGAGCTCAACTTGCTCATCCTTGCGTATATCTTTCGCAAAATATTATATATCACGAATTTTATTTCTTGAGAAATACCTCGTTTTTATATTGGATAAGTTATAACAGAAGTATATATTATTTAAAGTACTTTAAATTTAATTATTTATTACGTTATCATTGCATTGGTTAGAAAATGATCACAATACATCTTATGTGTCAGCTTTTCATTCAGTATTATTTCCTCTAATATAAGAGGCTGACTAATGGGCAATGAAAATATGTACCAATGAAAACTATGAAAGTAGACTGTTACTTGTATCAAATAAATATAAAAAAACAACACAAAAGAAGTTAATCCCTACTACTGTAACAACCTAGGCAAATATTATAGTACTGTTTCATTTTTTTTCAATTATTTTATATTTACGTCATAAAATTTACACCATAAATTCATACATTTTTGAATACATGCGGGTTGATTTGTTAAAATTTTGTTAGTTAACTATAAAAGCAATAAAACAATTGAAAAATAATACTTTTACTTTATGTGAATTTTCTTCTTATTTAAATGTTTTTAATAAAATACGAACACTGTTTGTTTAATATAATTGGTTATGAAACTGTAAAAGTTCTGTGATTATTGTTAGTATATTAAAAGGACACAATGCAACAAAAAAAAAAAAAAAAAAAAAACGAAATGATATCAGTTTCATTTACAATACTCTAAAGACTATATATTTTAGGATTTGGAAAAAATTGATACATTTTGAAACACATATTTATAGTAATTGTATGCTATTTTTGTTGAAGATGGTTTTACTGATATTAACCATTATGTGTATTATGTGACTGGTGCACCCAGTTATCAAAATCGGTTTTCCAGTACCAGAAACATATAAAATGATAACAAAGTCTATAAATAACATTAGTGAAAGCTAAAGCACCAGAAGACTCACCTGTGAGACATCACCTGCGTTATCTCAGCATGAGATGTTGTAATTGTGTTATTTTTCATTTCTCTGGGACTCCCGTGTCGTGATAAACGTTTACCTTATGAATATAGCTAGAATATATTGCAAAATATGACACTGTAATATACGACTACTAGACATCCACAATGTGTTTGCTTACTTTCTAGTAATAAAACGGAAAAGAAACAAACACAATAATTGTGGACATTGAAATCCAAGATATTATATGTTGTTTCTCTTTGAAGCAGTGGTTAAGGTTACGGTGGTTTTAATTTTTCAATCATTACTAAAAAATGTTTGGAGTTGTTATAATTCTTACCTTCTGCCAATAACTAGATCAAGGTTTGTCCGCCCGTAAGATTAGTGTTATACTCAAAATAAGTACTTCTTATTTGATGAACTCAAGTAAATATGTGTAAAGTAAATAGATATTTAACAAAATTAGAAGATTTAAGTCACATCATGAATTGTAAGAAGAGCAGGCTATTATTGAACTTAAGAATGTTAGCTTGGTTGATGGAAGCTTAAAGTAATGCCATTGGACGCTTAGAAATTGTTTTCGTACTCACAGTTTATACATTAATTATAAACCTTTTCAAAAATAAAACATTTGTATGATGTTGTAAATATGTATAAATACCAGATGTCTTAAAAGTCCCACCCTCCCCTATTATTTGTTTAATTAATGGAAATAGATAGATTTGCTTTGGGGCTTTTCCCCCATTTAAATAACATCAAAATATTAAAGATGATACATCTGTTATTTTTTACAATTGTTTCGTACAGTAAAACTCAATTTGGGATTTCCTCAAAAGTAAAATTAATGACACGAGACCTGCAAACTTAGATGACTTACGCAGAAGAATCGAACACGCCTGTCACCTTATCACACTAGAAATATTGGGAAATGTTAGGCAACACTTTGAGTCCAGGCGGTATTTTTGTCAAGTCAATGGTTCTCATTTTGAACACTTAATCTGAGTGAAAATGAGGTGAGTGCTAAAGGATTTATTCATTGTAACATAATTATTAATGAAAGTTTAAATAGAAGTTTTTTGGGAAAATTATAACTTTGATTTTCCATTATGTTGGACGGAGGTTATCTTCTTCTTTTATCAAAACCTTTAAAATGAAGTGTCACTCAATAGGGGTTCTTATTTAAAAATTTTGACTCACCCCAAAAATTCCCCATTTTCGTCTTTTTAAATACCAAACAATAGTAAATCTGTTACAATATCAGTAAAAACAATATATCCATCAGTAAAAAAAATAGAAGGGAGCACTTTTAAGACACCCGGTATAGACACACAATTTTATTAATATTTGGAATAACTTCAAAATAAAATTTGGATAACACAAATAAACATTTATAAAATAACCCTCTGTACTCTTTATAAATAGGATTATTCTAATAAAAATTGTTTCTCTAATTACTATTAAATCAAACACTCAAATAGGTTAACAAATATAATATGATTTGATTTATTAATTAAATTGAAAACAAAATTTTAATACAAAATTATAACAAATTACTTCTTGAACTATTATCTATTAATTTTAATTTAGTTATTTTGAGGATTACATAAGAAATATGCCATCGGCATTAGCTCAGTTATCTTTAAAAGTTCAATTAAGATTTATTTAACTTTGAAGTTAAAATAAGTCTAGGCTAATATTTTATTGATCTCGGGTTAGTTACAGGCCTGGGTTTGAATAAGCTTTTTATAACAATGCATCAATTAAATTATTAATAGCCTATAGAATCATTGATGAAAGTTTGTGTTTAAAGTTCAGAGTTTCAATACAACATGTTTAACAAATGAATAAATTTTCATTAATATAACATAATATAACAGATTATATCACGTCTGTTTTGCACTAATAGCACTGATTCTATTATTTTAAAAACAGTTTAAAACTTTTGAAATTCACAGGAACGTTGTTTTACATGTTCTTACTTCCAGGCTTCGGTTTGCACTCCCTATTTTAGTTGAAATTTTGCGCGTCCCTTTTGTGGTTTTTATTGTGCTCGCTACTTTTCCTAGCGCTGCGGTCACTGGTTCTCTAATCTCATTGGTCTGTTCTAAATTCCTTCTTGTGATTTAAATTTTTATCTTTAAACTGCGAAACATGTTCGTTACTTGCAAGGTCACTAGATAGTAAAGGTTGCATCATTCGGGAAATATCAAAAAAAGTGGAGTGGGGGCTGTGGCGTAGGTTTTAGTACAACTAGACACTGATCAAGGTTTTGTCGTTTACGTTTATAAGCGTTACTCATTTGTGAATGTTTGACGGCTTGTGTTTTTTGTTTAAACTTAAACTTTTTTTAAATTAGTGTATATAAAGTGTTTAAAGTAGAACAAATATATTATTTACATTGGCTAGAAAATCAATAAATAAACCTAAAGATGGTTCCGTTTGTGCGGTTGCAACGTGCAAATATTATTATGGAAAAGCAAAACAAGAAGGAAGAACTGATATATCTTTTCACAGGTAGGCCTAGATATTTTTTGTTTCTATTGTAATAGTAAATAATATAATCACACTTACTCATATAAAATGTCATTATAATTTTCTTTTGTCTTAATATTTTGATTTAAAAGTAGTTTCTGTGGCTATCTTTAGCATTAAAATTGTAGAAAATAACTTTTTGTTCAACAATTTAACTTAATGAGTCTGTTGAATAAAAAATATGGAAAAGCTACAACTTAAGACTTTAAGTCATTACTTAAAATCGTGTGAATAAAAATAAGCAATAGGTAGTACTAAAAGCTTTGTCTAATAATTTTAAGCTTTGACTAATTTTCCTAGCTAAAGCTTAAAGTGAATAAAATGTAGCTAAGGGGGCATATTACACTACCATTGTTATTCGTCAAATATTTGGTCAAACTTTTATCAAAGACAACTTATTATTACTACACCCGTCCAATTTATTTGATCAGTTGGCTTATTAAGTACCCTACATCAATTTTGGGGGTATGTTTCGGTTTATTCTTTTATTATTGTTATTTATTAACTATTATTAAATAATTACTGTTGAAAGATCGTGATTCATATCTTAACGGGTTTGGGGTTTTTAAGATTTCATAAACAAATCTTAAAAAATCTTGTAAATATACTTTTACAACAAAGTGAACATAATCAAAGTAAAAGCTGTTGGTTTTGAAGAAGTACCAGGAGACCGAGCTAAAGCTCGATTATAAGCAGGGCTATGATTTCAATAACTATTATTGCAAATTTCCGTGAACATCGTTTAGGTTAGGCCTATAACATTAAACAACTAAATAAAGGGTATGTTTATTTAGCAGAAGTGTTCGTTGCCATGGTAACTATAAATAGATACAACATTAGGCTTACCTCTAATAAAATATACAGTTTAAAAGAAAGCAGATGATTATTGTAATGGCATTGAAAACATTTGCATCAGCTGTGCTTTGTATTGTTTAAAATGGACAAATTTCACTTTTTAATTTAATAAAAAGACGTAGAAAACGAATTTTCCCAGACTGGTGACCATTTCCAATCGATTTCTCGTGGCCAAAAGCCCCATATAAAATCAAAAAATGAAAAATCCTTAGACGGAGATTCCAGATCCATTTAGCAGACAAACAATTATCTCTCGCTTTAGAAGATAAGATAATAAACTGATTATAAATTTGCTAAGTAAAGTTGCTATGGTAATAAATATAAACAAACATTGTGTTGCTAAGCAGTTTTTTGTCCGAAAAGCTGTTTTCGTGAGTTTTGGTCTTCAGTTCATATAAAAAAGGATGTTAATTTTTTCCCAAATTTCAAACTTTTCTGGGAATTTTTTCAAAAATGTCTTTCCATAAAAACCTAATTCGGACTATTACGAACATTTTAAAACAAAAAATAGCAAAATCGTTCCAGCCGTTCTCAAGTGATGCTTACCAACGAATAGCATTAATTTGTATTATATAGATTAAAGTGTATTAACGTGATTGCATTTTTTCTTATTTTATTCTGTAAAAAAATATTAAATACAATTTTAATGACTGCTGTTTAGTTATATGATTTAAAATGTATTACCAAGATAGCTTTTTATTTTAAATTTTAGTCAGTAAAAATATAAATTAAAATTTGTATGATTATACTTTTGTTATTATTGTAAATTGCAAATTAATGACATAAACATAATGTTTTTGAAAAGGTTAAGATATATTCTTACAATTACAAATGTTGAAATGTGTAACTTAAGTATCATTTAAAAAAACTGCAACCCCAAAAAATAGTTTAATACATCTATTTTTAAAAAAATGAGGTGACTTGTACGACGAAACATACATCTTTCATGGTAGCGCGGCGTTTTTGTACTATAATGACGTCACTGGACAGGGAACGGGTCGAGGGGTTTGAGTTTGTTTACATGACTATGAGGCAACCTTTACTATCTAGTGACCTTGCGTTACTTATTATTTATCAAAATTTATTAATTAAATCTCGTTACATTTAAAATCAACTTGACTTCCTTATTGCATCTAACATGGCCGTGTTCCCTTTACCTTACATCAGTTTGTACCCATTACTACAATTGGTTTCTAATACATTTGATATAAACTAGTATTCATTTACGTCCTAATTATTTCTAATTCTTACAATTTTCTCGGTTGTCACCGTGTTCTATTTGGTTTTAATTTTTATTTGTGTTTTTCCGATTTGATCAAGTTCATTTAACGTAGGAATTTGGAAACGAAACATGTTACGGTGTCTATGTTTACAATAGGTAATTGTTTTTAGTACAACATCGTTTTAGAATGGATTCTACTGTTTTTATACATCTGATATGACTTCTATGAATAAATAACTAATGAATAAAATTATTCCTTGTGTGTGATTTATTGTGATTAATGGTGCAAGATTAATATATAGATCGAGTGTTTTGTCTGCTAAATGCGACTTAGGTTAGTTCATTTGTTTACTAGCCTGGGTTAGTTTAATTTTAGGTCCTACATGCAGTGCGAAACAGTGGGCCCACCGGACATGTTTTTAACAAATGTGATTTTTAAATTATTTAAATGTTTTGTGAATTTGTGTTATGTGTTAAGTGTTCCATGACAACGGAGGATTTCCTCCAAACCACTTGATAATGGCTAAATAGCCGAAACGGCCGTCGTGTACATACGGCAAATTTGACTACTGACGACGGTAAGTTGTTCAAATTATATTGATTTATAACAGTAGTCGGATTGGCGAATAACAAAATAAATGATTATTGTTTAGTATGTGTATTTTAAACATTCGGAAGATAAAATTTGTCGCATTAATAGTTTTTGCACAATTGCAGTATAAACAATTTAGACAATTATCTTGCATAATGCGGAGGAGAAGAGAACGGCAGGCTGCTGTTTCCGACACTACCACTGCCTCTCTTGCAAATTTACCATCGGCGTCGCTAGCAAATTTACGCGTTTTGCGCTATGTTCTGAAGCATTTTTATCATACTTTATCAACCTTAAAAAAATCAAAGAGATAAGAATTGTAGATTTTAATTTCTACTTTCAGAACCCGTTTGGTACATTTAAATCGGGATAATTTACCTTACACATGCTAATTGTTTACATTACGCTCGCTCATTCCCTTATGCGAACAATAAGCGTACACCTAGTTATGGAACACCCAGTATAATAATTTCGTAGTCTGTGTGTACCATACTTTGCTTTGAGTTATTTTAGTTTTTGCTTACGTGATCGATTGTAAGTTTTTTTGTAATAATACGAGTATGAAGATTATTATTATTTATTTATTTATTTGTGGTTCCCCCTCCCAGTTCAAAATAGTGACCATAAAACTAAATCTTTCAGAGCGTTTTAGCAAAATTGTCACAAGTATTGCCAGCAAAACAATACTTTTTATAAGCTTTAAATATCCCAAAAGCTGTACTGAACAATCTAATACCTTATTTGAGAACGGCTGAAATTATACGTTTGGTGTCAAAATATACTTAATTGTATTGCTATTTTACCTAAGTTTTTGCATATTTAATTTTAAATATTTTACCCAATTTGTCCGATTTTATGAAATAAAGTGTTTATTTGTTAATTACTGTTGCATGCATAATATTTAACATTTACCTTGTAGGATATTTTTTCAACACAACAAGTTTTTATAATATTTCACAGTAATAGATTATCAAATCAAATTCAGGAAAACCCTACGTTCAAATAATATTAATTGGAGATTTTAAATAATTTTTATACTGTATTTGACATAATTTTTGCATTGTTACAAAAAATCATTAACTACTTAAAATTGTTTTTATATTCATTAAAAATAAATATCAAATTTATGCTACATTTTATAAATGGGTTATTAAAAACTTTATCAATAATAAATCATTGTTCAACAGTACTGTAAATATAGTTGCAACGTGCGCCAAATATTGAAACATGTGCTTGCTCCCTCCATAACGAAAACTAAATTCTCTTCGTTGGGGATAATGAAAAGGAGAATTGAAAGTAGTTTGTACAAGGCAGTACAAGAGGAAGATATATTCGCGGTCTGGTGGTGCGGCGAAATTTAAAATCTGTCTATAATGTCAGTTTCGTCTCGGGCGCTGCAAAAGACTGGTGGCGCTCCGAGTGGTTTCGATGTATGTGAGCTACCACGCAAGCGTCCGCTTAGAACCCATTAGTTTTCGCTTCTTATAGTGTTGTTATAAAATATGTACTGAGCACTTTTAAAATTGCATTGTATAAAGGACAAAATTATTAATAGATTCGGATTAAAACCCTTAGTAACCTTGGAAACATTTAATAATTGACATGTGCAATAATGATAAGAAATAAATAGAAAGTAAATGATTAATTTGACATTTTTCTTAAAAAAATAATTGTTTCGTTATTGTTTGCAACTATTGACCTATACTAAAGGTTCTTTTACAATAAAATAAAGTGATATAAATTAACAGGTCAACACCTTTTATTATTCTATGAAATATTATTGCCTCTTGGCCCTACTAAATTCAAACCAATCGGATAATTTGGAATATATAAATTTAACTGTTATTGTGGATTCTTAATTAATTTCTATATATTTATCTATTACTAAAGGAGAGTTAAACAAAGATGAAGTTAACATTAACACAATGATTTAATTCTTTATTGGACGTTTTTGATGTACAATTATTAATATACCATGTAGATAATTATGGGACTTAGACCCCTTTTTCAATGTTCATCAAACTTAGCACAACAAGTTTTGTATATAAATATGCCCTCAGGCTTAGCTCAGTCTTAAAAGAAGTACTTTTGATCAAAACATACAGACAATTTATTAATCTAACCTCGGGGTAGGCACTCGGCTAGCATGATTATATTATTTTATAATTACGCATTTATGATTCTGGTAAATTGAAGTTGAAATAAAACAAATGAATGGGCCTTGCATCAGTTCTGTTGCTAAATAAAAATTGGTTATTTTAGGCCTTATATCCTGTTTTGGCTTTGAAAAGTTCGAATTATTTATGGGCAGAGTATACCAGTCTCTGGTTTTTATTAACACTGACTCTAATAATTGTTTTTAAGGTATAAATACCGATAGAAACTTCGTTGGCACACTTTGGCTTCTTTGCTTCTTGAAGACTCTCAACCCACTAACATTTCACCCTTTTGAAAAGGACGCGGTCTCTTGGCACATTAATACCTAGTACGATGTAAAATTCTTCCGCTTGCTGTATCTTGTTCGGTCTACTACGCCGAAACATTCAGTACGGTACTGGTTTTTTGTTGACGTTCGAAGTAGTTATTAATTCGGATCAACACTAGTTATTTCTTATATTCGTACCGTTTATAAGATTAAATTTTTTGTTAATTAGATATTATTCAAATGGTTTACAATTGATTTTAATCACTTTAATATATACCAGCTTATTTGATACGGGAGATGACGTCATCGGCAATGGCCGGCTCGGATCGTAAAAGCTTTAAATTAGCTTAAACTTTTTGTTCTTACATAATATTCTCTAGTGTTTATCACAATTTACAAATGTTTTTTTTCTTTTTTTTACATACAAATAATTATAAATGGTGGAATTTCATAGTTATCTATAGCCTAATTGTTTTATTTAATACATCGAGATTTATGACTAAATATAGAATGGGAACGTGGGAGTGAATCGTTCCTCTGTTCTAATGTGTTGTGTTTTTCAACCTTGGTAATATAAATGGTATTATTAAATAGTTTCGTCTGTGGTTTGTTTTAAATAAAGCTTGGAATTTGATGGAGTGATATTAAATAAAGATAATGTAGTGTTATTATTGTGCTGTCAGGTAATTGATTTGTGTGGAAACGTCTAAATTTCTGAATGTTTACTCTTTCAATTAGGCCTGTCGTGCCGGTCTCAAGATAGCGACTTTTTGATTCCCTGTATTTTACGAAGTTTTTTGATATTAATCAATACGTGGGTGGTTTGTTAATAATAAGTTATGCGCATTTTCTGTCGTCTAGACCTATTGGTATTGATTGCTGTTGTTTAGGCCCTTTTATGTAAATCGTCTGATTTTAAAACTATTCAGCCGCCTCAAGTTAGCACCTTTTTTAGATATGGGTCAAACTTCTATTAGTGTAGGCTGTATCAGCTGTTCCTAATTTGTTGTTTTTCTTTTATTGATGGGATTTGTGCTGTTATAGTGATTACGATGGAAGATTTGGAAACTAAAACAGTCTTTCTATTTTCACAGCTTATTTCTTTATTCAAAGTTTAATTTCCTATTTCAGCCTCTTGCTGGTTCTTTAAAGCTCTACACCAAAATGTTAAGCCAATTCATACTATTATCTCTGTTACCAAGCAACGGATGTATTGTTTCAGTAATTTTTTTTTTTAATGTCATTAAAATATCTATAGTAAAATAATGTGTTATACTTTATTACTATTATTATAATTATTACATACAAAACCATTCAAAATAAACTGCAATATAAAGTAAATAAAGAATTTAATAGAATAACTAAAAGAGAGAGAGAAATAATACTGCTGGAATCACATTCAACTACAGGCTACATCTAGCGGTAACTATTTGAACTCCTAACCAAAACAGATATAAGAAATGCTAAAGAACCCGATTTTGAAACTTATATATTTCCCTCGAATCGGCAGACTAAATTTTTGGAATTTTCGTTGAGTTTGCAAGCATTTTTTTAAAAATTGGCCAAAAATAGTAAATGAACCCCAATCCAAAAGTGTTCTATAACTTTTTTTTGTAGAGAAAGGTTCAAAGAATTTACATATGCCAGTAAAAAAGGGATAGATCTAAAATTTACAAAGTTATTAGCTCAAGAAACAAAAAATGTTCAGTAACGAAAGGAAAAAGTTCAATTTTAGGCATACATAACAAGTAGTAAACATTTTTTGTAATTTTTCAAAAGTGTAAAAAAAGTTTTGTAATTTAGTTCTAATAGTACTGTATACAAATATTTATCAATTTCAAATTTTTTATTTTGAAAACACCAGTTTTTATGTTCCTACTACAAGACTGCTATTAAAACTGTGCCAAGTTCGAAACGTAATTTAGGAATATATGCTTTGCCCAAAAATGAAATATTATAATAACAAAGAGTAGAGAATAAACAAAAGAATTGAACTGTATACTTGTAAACTATCTTTTCATAAAAGTGTATGACTTAGAATTATTTGATTACAAAAGTGAGGACAAATATAGAAACCTCCCATTCATGCTTGGTATATAAGGGTATACACGATGAAACACTGTTAAGCCGCTTTTTCACCGGAGTTGTCAACATGTTTCCAACAAGTTGAGACAACTTGTTGCCAGTTTTAAGGAAATGTTGATAACTTTTGGATGTTGCCAACATGTTGACAACAAAAATTTCGTTTCCCGTCGGTTGTCGGTAAAGATCAAATAAAGATGACAACAAAATGTTATTAACATGTTGACGGACGCTAAAAGACGAGCAACTTGTTGAGCAACACAACTTTCCTCACTTCGCCTTCGCGTGCCAGACAGTCGCGTCATCACTCCAGTTGTAGTCAAGGTCAAGCCCATTAACCCTTTGAGTGCCGCGGCCGTTTCGCCAAGTCATATGCATAAAATGCCGGACTAAAACCAACTCTTTTGCAAGCGTCTGGGGAAAAAATCATAAAAAAAACTATTCAACCAATTTGGATATTTTTTTCTTTTTCATTGTAATAGTTTGAAGAACAAAATACATGTAAAAATGTAGTTCTAAATGAATCTACATACAAAATTATGTTGCATAAACAAAAATGAAAACACATTTTTTTTAAATTTCAAGTTTGAAGTAAAATTTGGTGTCTACAGTATTTTTTATATTTTTTTGAGTTATACCACAAGAAAGAACATCAAAAAACATATATAATATATTATGTTATAGTGAAATTTGCCATGATTACACAATACAAACATAACACTGTCAGCAGTTGGCGCCAATCAGCTGTCTACGCTGTCTACGTATTGTGTCACTTTGTCATGTAGCCAAATGACTTCAAGGATGCAAAGAAATAAAAAAAACCGGTATCAATCGATAGTTTGATTCATGTAGAATACCGTGAACCGAATAATCGATTACAATGATAACATAATGTATGAAATTATTATAAAATACGGATCGTCTACTGGGTAGACGCTGGCACTTTATGCACATTTTATATCGTCTACTATGTAGACGATGCGGCACTCAAAGGGTTAACGTGTGTTTGTGTAGGTAAAGGTCAGGTGAAGTTGTAGGTTTTATGTTTACAATGGAAAATGAGGGTGTTGAATGGTCGCGTGCAAAAATAACTGAACTGATAGAAATGTATAGGGAAAGAGAGGTTCTTTGGAAAGGTATAGTTGTTCCAGTATTTATTTCCTCGCCATCAAAGGTTTGCTGTGGTGTGTAGGATGAACTAGATGAAGCACTCCATCTTAAAAAGTTATGGAGATGAACACAGGCCAATACCCCTTATCAGCATGTCAGGTTTAATCAACATGGGTTTTCTTAGTACACAGGTATTGCTTTTTTGTAGTTCGTGTCACGTTTCTGGATTTTTTATCCTACCATTGTTATCGAGAACTCAAAGTCCAACTTGTCATCCTCAAAAAGTTGTTTATGCTTCCGTCGCACCTCAGTCTACCTGACAAAGGATCACTGTCATCTTTACGTAAATCAGATAATAAGTCACTCCCACTATACTTCTCTCTAGCCCGCAAAGAAGGCTTCACCCAATATCTTCTGGGACGTCTCTGATAATGGCTGGCCTAGATTACACAAGCAGCCGCTGCTAGAGTAGCATCCTCTGCAGTAAACATCATGGACTCAACTGAAGTAACAGGTGAGTGAAATGTATTGGGTTAAAAATAAACTGCTCACGTGATTAAATTATTTGTGTAAATTATTTTGTTGCCAACTTGTTTTCCACTTATTGCCAACATGTAGTCAACTTATTGTCAAAATGTGCATCCACTTGTTGTCAACATATTGGCAATAAATTTTGTTGCCAACATTTGGTGTAAACGTGGCTTTAATTTGAAATTACGGCCTAGGCTTGAGAACCTTACAAAGCTGTCTTTCTTTCCTACGGTGCTATAAGACAAACCGTTCAAACAAAACATATTTTTTTACACGAATTGTTAAAAATTGTCTGAAAGCATTCTCTATACAGACATATCAAAATATGACTAAAAATAGACTGCGATCTCACACAGATATCTCGTGTAATAAGTAAGACTGTTTATTGGTTGGAAAACTGACCAATTACAAGGGTCTAAAAAATGCCACATAACTTTACAACTATTTGATAGATTTTTGATTTTATGGCAGTTTTATATTGGGGAAATTGTGATTAATCTAACGATATATAAGTTTAACTCAGAAAAAGTAGGGTGGGCTGTAGAGACAGACGGATGAAAGTCGAGTTATTTCCTTACGTTTTGAATGAATATTTGTTCGCCGATTGATTTGTAGAAAACTAATAAACTGCAACGATGATTATAGTTGCCTCAAAACGTAGAGACACCCCTCAGGTAGAACGAATCGTCCTAATCACCTATTAACAAACAATGCCTTTGTTAGAAGCGGTCAACCAAGGGACTGCCGGCATTGACTAATATCATAGTGTTAAGTATTCATTGCTAATATTCCAAGAAATTCTGTGTTACACTATAATTTGCAAACAATTGATACATTATTCCTACATTATCGAATAATGGCTCATTTTTTCGTCTTGTTTAGACGAATAAAACACAATTTGAATCACAGTTCTACGACGTACCGTTACCGAAATAACAGTTGTCGCTTAACTTATTTAAATATTGCAGAGTGATTATAACAGTACAAATCCCAAAACTAAAACCCAATACAGAGAGCCTATTATTAAATGTAACCCAACCTTCCAAAGAACTCTTAAATCCAAATAGCCTAAAAAACCATATAATAGAAATGTAAATATGTAATTAGTAATCCTGTATTCAAATATCAAAATCAATTACAGCATTGTATATTCATAATCAGATAAATAAGCTAGAACTAGGCTTGTTAGAAACATGTATAACCTCACCAAGATGTAACCTTCCACCAAAACATTACCTTTATTAACTAGTATTCCATAAACCAAAAATAGATTCACATTTATTAACCATCACAAACAAAGTAGTAAATTCTCACATGTTATTGATAACACGGCATAATTGAAAACAGTCCGAAATCCATTTGTAAACAAAATATTACCGAGTGATACTGAAAAACCCGTTATCTATGAGTCATGTTGTTGGTAAATGCCTGCCCTGTCTTCAACCATTAGTCCAGTCAAATTGTGTTTTTCACAGGAAAGGTTTGGGGTAGTTTTGGTTTTTTCCATTTCATATGTTTTTTGGGGTGCTGAATCCGAATCTGAGGTTTGCCTACAAAATTTCGTGACGCAACATTGAAAATAATGCAAAAAAAGGTTAAAAAATCTTATTTTTGAACGGGTTTTCTCTTATAACTCGAAAACTATAAACTTTTCATAAATAACCTTCCTATTAAAAATGAAAGAACATTAAAATTTCCTAAAAATTTTACGGTTTATGTTTTTTTCTCCGACGAACCGTCGGGGCTTAAGTGCTAATTGAAAATTGTCGTATTTCGGCTGTCACCGAAAAAACCCACTTTTTCACTCCAAAACCCAAATTTATTATTAGCTTATTATTTTCTCCTACTTTTAAGTTGAAACAATGTAGACTGGTTTTAAATGTTCTGCCATCTCCAGTAATAAAAAAATATTAGTTAAAGTAATAAAAAAAAATAATATACCACGTTTTAAAAACGAACTAAAAAGTACCAAAAAATTTCTCCAACCCCCATTACAGATTTATAAGCCATAAAGATGCCTAACCCCTTACAGATTGTTTTGAATATTTGTAATTGTGAATTTTTAATAGCTATGAAAATACTTGTAAGATTATAAACGGAAAAGTGGGACGCTTGCAATAAATTGATTCAGCACACCAAAAAACATATAAAATGGAAGAAATCTAAACTACCCCAAAACTTTCCCGCGGGGGTTTCTTTTGAGCACAAATTGACTGTATTAATAGTTCAGTTTGTTTGTCGCTTTTCTCCCGTAGTGTGATGGTGAAAATCTGCATCTGAAGGAAGTTTTTAACAGCCACCAACCATATCAAATCATATCAAAATCATATCAAATATTCGGAACAGCTAATTTGATATGATATTTTGCCTGCCAACCATTTTCATTTATTAATATCTGTTCATTTGAACTTTCGACAGGATTATTCGCTTGGTTACTATCACACCACGGACGCCACATCTCAACGATATTCACTTGCGAAAAGCAACAAACAAACTGGGGGTCGAAGGCAGGCATTTACCAACAAAATGACTTATAGGTAACTGGTTTTTCAGTATCATATAAATATTATTGTTTTTACTTGCCCCAAAGTTGGGAGGCAATTATAAATATTAGATCTATTAACTTCTGGAAAAGCCACAAGTTGCAGCGTCAATTATAAATTGTAGTACTATAATTTAAATAATACTATATTTCTATGAATTGAAAGGTTGGAAAAGCTGTTATTTTGATATATGAACTTTAATTATGCATAAGCTATACTAAAAGAAGTACAATAAATAATTTACTCATACACCATGGATACAATTTGTTAATGAGAATTGATTTATTTAGAATTTACTAATTAAATAATATACATTGAATTCAAATATGATAATCTGGTTTTCTAAAGGTCTGATGAATTTACGATTTTTTTTTATTATTAGCCTCGGTTAGAGTTCATTTGGTAGGCACTTATAATTGTCTGTATTTTAAATTAAGTCTTTTGAATTGTTTCTATGAAATTATCTCGGGGTAGGCACTCGGCTAGGTTTAATATATTCCTTGAAATAAACGCATTGTTAAGAAAACTTTACTATTAAAATAATGTTCAGAACGTAAATAAAAAATTGGCGATTACTCTCAAAGTAGTTGTTAGGAAATTTTAGGATTGGTTTTTGAAAAGGATTAAAAGTTCTTTTATTTGATGATTCAATGTTCATTTACTTGTATTACTATAGTTTACCATTCTCTGCTAGTTCATTGGCACTGATTCTAATATTTTTAACTTACAAATTGAAAAAATTGTTTAACACATTGCAATTTGCATCTTTACACTTTCATGGCTAGGCGGCTTCTGTTTTCAAAACCGACGCTTGGTCTCGCTTCGATTTGTTTCTAGAAAAAGGTTCACATTCCCTCTTGAAGGGACAAGATGGTTTCTCTTGATGCTCCGTACTCTGCGCAGAGAACTGTTCGAATCCGTTGTCCTGGCAACGTATTACGTGGTTCTGACGTCAGTCTTGGCTGAATGGCGGTTTCCGAGAAATAGTTCTTTTTATATCGTAGTTTTGCTAATTATTTCTTTGAATTTGTACTTATTTCGGGGTTACTAGTTCGTTCTGATAATGTTATAGTTATTACTAAATACTTATTGTAGTGGATAACATGATTTTAAATCGCGAAACATATTTACTGACATGGGTATGCGTGTTGCATTAAACTAGCCTATCAGCTGGTTCTTATTTCCTACTCGCTTATGCATATCTTAATTATAACATACATTACATTGATTTCTATAATTACTTTTAATACTAAAGTCTATCCCTGTATAATTTTACAAAGTTTATAATCTAATTTGTGTTGGCTAACGTCCATTCCAAAATTACATTACGATTAACTTCTATCAGTTATTACTTTGAGTTGTCCCAACCTAATTCGTTCGATCGTGTTTTTGTATTTCCACTGTTTACAAATGGATTTCGGACTGTTTTCAATTATGCCGTGTTATCAATAACATGTGAGAATTTACTACTTTGTTTGTGATGGTTAATAAATGTGAATCTATTGTTGGTTTATGGAATACTAGTTAATAAAGGTAATGTTTTGGTGGAAGGTTACATCTTGGTGAGGTTATACATGTTTCTAACAAGCCTAGTTCTAGCTTATTTATCTGATTATGAATATACAATGCTGTAATTGATTTTGATATTTGAATACAGGATTACTAATTACATATTTACATTTCTATTATATTGTTGGTTAGGCTATTTGGATTTAAGAGTTCTTTGGAAGGTTGTGTTACATTTAATAATAGGCTACAGATCTACTCTCTCTGTATTGGGTTTTAGTTTTGGGATTTGTACTGTTATAGATTAGTCCCTCAAATTATTTTTTTTGTGATTAATTGAGTCAAAAATTTGTTTGATAATAGTATCAAATCACAAAATAACAAATAAATAAATAACTAATTAACTATTAATATGAACATTTAACATTGAACTTGTCTTAACCTAATTTATTGAATTAACTATTAGTCATTGTATTGTGTTCTGTACAATTTGTTTTATTGACTCTTGTCGTATGACTTGACAAACATATGGTCTATAACTTACATATTTATACTAATTGAGTTTAACATAAACATTGTGGTATAGATGCTTCTTAACCTAATTTTGTATGTGGGTCAGTGTCTTTATCATTGTTCAAAACATATTTGTAGTGCGTGGTTAACAAAGTTTATTTCACGGTAACACTCTTTGACCGTTTGTTAATTGTTTATAAGGGGTTGGGGATTCTTTGACATTATAGTTCAAATATAGTTTTTGGGGTTAATCACTGGGGTACACAATATCTGTTTGGGGAATAAATTTCCATTAAGTTCGTCATTCGACATGGTTTTTAGGGGTATGGGTTATGTGTAAAACTTAGTTTTTTTTTTAGGGAACACTTCACTTGTGAATCACTGGTAACTATTTACGTAGCACTTAGTTTTGCATACACTTATAAATCACATTGTTTGTGTATATGGGGGTTATGTATTTTCCAATACTTGTGATACCATTGTCTCTGATATTATGTCATTTCTGTTGGTACATCTAGGTAGGTTTTACATATTTATTCTGTTGGTTTTCGTAGGTTAGATTGGTCTTTCAGGTCTTGTTTGATCATTTAAATTGTTCAGTGTGGTCTGTACAAGTTCGTCAGTTATATATCTTTTTAGTAAGGAGATGTGATAAGGTCCGTACGTCTTGTTGTTTTCATCTATTATGGTATACGTCGCTTTGCCAATTTTCTTAAGAATTCTGAATGGTCCTATGTATATTGTGAACAATTTAGCGGTTTCCCCATAGCCTAAACTTGATTGAGGGAATGATTTAATTAATACTAAATCGTTCTCTTTGAAAGTGGTCAATTTATGTGTCCTGTTGAATTTCTCTGCTCTTTTCGCTTGTGTTGTTTGAATTCTAGTTTTTATTAATTCTAATTTTCGTTCCAAAGTTTTGTCGTTTTTAAATGGGTTCTGTATTATTTCTTCCCAAAATCTGTGATCCTTTTTATTTAGTTGTAGTTCGTTTGGTGTGAAATTTGTGGTATCATGTTGAAATTCATTTAGAAAGCAATTTATTGTGTCTATATATGAGGTCCAATTGCGATGATTGTGTAAGCAATAGATTCTAAGACATCGTTTAATCTCTCGGATTGGTCGCTCTGCCATATTGGACATGGGGTGGTATACGGGATTCAGTAGGGGAGAGTGGTGTACCTTAAACCTATGTGTACCTTGAACCTATATAGATTACAGCTCTATCTATCAGAGTAGCCAAACAATAACACATGTAACTCATGTTACTTCCATTAGAGATTTATGTAAAGCTGTTTATGTGGTCTGAACTACAAGCTTCAGTTAACAAAAAATAAAAGAGTGAAATCAACCATCAAAAGTAAGTTTTCATATTCAACTTCTCAATTTGTTTACTTGTTGGTAAACAAAAACTATTTTGTAATAATAGTCATGATAAGTAGATCATTATATTAGCTAGAATTACATGTGTACAAAACCACTACAAAGTTAATCTCAAAGTAGCAAAGAGCCATTTTTGTATCCAGATACCATGTGTTGTACCTTGAACCGGATCAAGGTACAATACTTCTTATGAAATTTATTTAATTTCTCTTTTGGAATATTATTATCAAATAAAATTTATAGTTAGAATAATTCTGGTGGACCTTCAACCTCATCTGATGTACTTTCAACCTCATCTGATGGACCTTCAACTTCATCTGACGGACGTTCAATTTTAACCATTATATCTTCACGCTCAGATCATAGTGCTTTGGCTTCAACTGATCTTCCTGCTCCAAGCACTCCAATTTCTTCTTCTTTGTCAACAATAACTTTCCCTAAAGATATCCGACCACGTCCTAAGGCCTTACCCAGAAAACCGACTGGAAACGGAAGACCTAAAGTCAAATCTCTCATTTTGACAGACACTCCAGAAAAAGAACGCATAGAAGCTAACAAGATGGCAAAAAATCTCAAACCATCCAAAAAGACATAAAAATTAGCCAGGGTTACAACAGTTAAAAAAAATCTTTATGAGAGTTCAGAGTCAGATACAGCGAACAGCGTACATATACATATGATTTATGTGATAAGGATAGCCTGTCGGAAGAAGATTTTATTGAATTGGAGGATTCAGATGATGTGAACATTGAAGTAGAAAGTTTTGTACTTATAAAACTTAGTTCAAAGAAAAATGTCAAGTATTTTGTAGCTGAAATTATTCCTATAAACTGTGACAATTATGACGGTAAATAGCCTACCCCAAGAAAGATGTAATTTCTCAAAAATTTACAGATCCTGATACTTATGAAATAGAAAACACTCATGATATGTTTAAGTTACCTCATCCCATGTTATCTTGCGGATCTGAAAGGCGCTCCAAAAATTAACAATTAGTTTAGATCTGTCAAATTACTTGGTTGGGTAGATGTTGTGTTGTACTAATCAGATTATTATTATTTGTGTTGCCAAATAAATGCATATCCAAGTGTAGGCCTAATAATTAGAGTTTTATTACAGAATCCAAGGTATGTTACACATAGGTTCAAGGTACAAAATACCCAGGTTCAAGGTACAACACACACTTTGTACTTCGAACCTAGGTGCACTTTTTTTTTAATTTGGGAAAACTCCCTAACTACTGTGTTAAAAATTTGGAAAAAAATATATGACTTATAAAAAATATAGAATAGTTAAGAAAAAAAATTTTGTCTTAAATGTCATTCTAATGTTAACCATCAAAAACCAAAAATAGGTTCAAGGAAGAACACTCTCCCCTACATGTTGAATTTTAAATTCTTCCAATTTGTTGGTCCAAATTTTTGATTTGAATTGTGTGCCATGGTCAGTTAGAATTCTAGTTGGCGTTCCGGAAGTGGTTTTGTAATCTCTAAACATTCTGTCTGTGACAGCTTGTGCTGTTGCACGTTTTATGTTATACAGTTTGACATATTTTGTAAATGTATCTAGGATAATAAATATATATTGGACACCTCCTCGGCTCTTGGGTAGTGGTCCAATTAGGTCTACAGCTAATAAATCTCCTTTGCCTTCACATTTCACACCGCTGGTTTCTCCATATAATGGGTGGTTATTGTGTTTGCATTTTTGGCAAATGTCACAGGCTCCTATTAATTTTTTTATTCTTCTAGACATATTTTTGAATATAAAGTCCTCCTGTAGGATTGTTAAACATTTCTTGGCTCCGCAATGAAGATAATATTGGTGAAATTCTAATATTAGGTTGTTGACTAACAGGTTAGGTACTATTATCAACCATTTGTGATTGTGTTTTTGATATAGTATCTCATTATGAATTTTGAATTTATGGAATTTATTATCGTCGTTTGGGTTTGAATTTAGAATACTGAAATAATTTTGTTTAATTGTCGGATCATCTTGTTGTAATATAGGTAGGTTTTTGAGGTTATCTAGTAGTTTTAAATTCGGTTGTCTTCCTATTTGTGATACAATTAGTTCTGGAGATTGATGTGGTTGTAATTTTGAATTTTCGTCGATTCTTACTCTGCTTAACAAATCTGCTAGAGTATTGTCGGTACCTTTACAGTGAATGATTTCGAAAGGATAATCTTGGAGTGCTAATATCCATCTGGTTAATCTAGCATTTAACAATCTACAAGTTTTTAAGAATGTTAAGGCTTTGTGGTCGGTTATTATAGTCAATTTTGCATTTAAAATGTAGTGTCGGACTTTCTGCACACAATATACGACTGCTAACAATTCTTTCTCAGTAGTGGTATACTGTATTTCACATTTCTTGAGTGTTTTGGAGATAAATGTTATTGCCTTTTTCTGATTGTGTTCATCTATTTGGTATAAATGTCCACCAATTGCAAAATCAGAGCTATCGGTTTGTAAATAGTATGGTTGGTTGGGTAATGGATGGCTTAAAGTGTTAGTTTAAAAAAATAATTTCTTGATTTCCTGAAATGTGTTTTCTTCCTTATCTGTCCAAATAAATTTAACTTTCTTTGACGTTAATTTCATTAGTGGTTGTACGGTTTGTGAGTATTTGTCTACGAATTTATTGTAATAGTTTATTCCTCCTAGGAAGCGTTTGAGTTCTTTCCTGTTAGTGGGAGATGGAAAATTTTGAAAACATTGTATCTTATCAGGATCTGGTTCTAGGCCTGTTGTAGTTAAATAGTATCCAAGAAATGGTACTCTATCTCTGCAGAAAATTGATTTACTTAATTTGATTGTCATGTTGGCGTCTTTTAATTTTTGAAATACATACTCTAAATGTTCTAAATGTATGTTGAAATTTGGAGAAATTAAACCTATGTCGTCGATATAAATCATTGAGAATTCTTCAATTGTATTTTTGAATACTTGATCTAGGGCTCTAACTAAAGCTGCTTGTGATGTAGACAAACCAAATGGGTTGACAACGTACTGGTATACCTTTCCTCGGAATTGGAATGCTGTGAATGGTCGTGATTCGGGTTCCAACTCGATTTGCCAATATGATGATGTTAGGTCTAAGGTGGTGATCCATTTTGAGTTACTTGCTTTTGCTAATAATTCATTTATGCTTCTATTGCACTCGTAATCTGGTGTTATAAGGGCGTTTATTCTTCTCATGTCCAAACATATTCTTAGGTCTCCTGATTTTTTCTTTACTATTATGATAGGGTTGACAAATGGGCTGTTTGATTCTTCAATTATGTTGTCATCTAATATACTCTGAATCTCTTTTGCGACTGCCTCTTGTAAATTTATCGGAATTGGGTAGGTTTGAGCTCTATAATTTTCTGGTTTTTCTACTCTAATCTTGTGTTGATATAATCGACATCTACCGGGTTTTTCAGAAAATATCATATGGTACTTTTGGATTAATTCAATTATTTGTTCCTTTTCATTTGGTTTTAACTTATCATTGTCTTTAATCACATTTCGGATTTCATTGTTAGCTTCTTCAGTCTGTTGCGCTTCGTCGTTGGTCCATTCTTCTTCATTATTGTCATAAAATAAAATTCTGCACTTCATCGATTCGCTGTATTCTTCTCCAAACTTTATTTGTAACAATTCATTGTGTTTATCATACATGATCAATGTGGTCTCATTAAAGTTTATTGTCATTCTCATTAATCTTATCATGTCCATCCCAAGTATGCATTCTTTTATTAGATATGGCACTATGATGCACTGTATATCAAAATTCAAATGTCCTATTTCAGCTTTTAATAATATTATATAAGATATTCTTTTAGATTTACCGTTGAGCGCAGTTGTTATATATTTATTGTTGACTGGTAGCTTTTCGTAATGATTTAAGTTATCTTTATTTCTTTGAAACCATGTATCGGATACACAAGTTATTGATCTGCCTGTGTCGATTAGTGTAGTAGTTGGTATTCTGTTTAATTTAAGTTCTATTTCAGGGCACTTATAGTTTACTATTTCCTCTTGAGATTCAGTTGGGTCTTCTTGTAATAGAAATTCTCTATCACAGTAGATATTTAGAATGGTGTGTTGGAGATTTTGTTCTGAGTTATCTGGAATTTGTCCGAAGATTATTGTGTTTACTTGCACTGGGGTAGTTTGTGAGGTTAGGTTTAGTTGATAGTTTTCACCTTCACTTGTACAGCCATAATATGATCCTTTTGAATTTCCTACACCAGTGCTTTGGAGTTTAACTCTGCCTGAGTTGAGTTAGGCTCCTCTGCTGGTATCGGCTTCGTAGTTGTAGCTAGCATCTGACAAAGTCTTTGTTGTTCGGGTGTGGGATATTGAGTTGGTCGACGGTCAGTGTTTTGATAATTATTGGGTCTTTGATTTTGGTATGTAGGCTTTTTGAAATCTGTTCTAATTGGTCCTGGTTGTCTGTCATATCCATTTCTGTATTGATAGTTCTCTCGAAATCTGTTGTTTTGTTGATACGGTGGAGAATAATGTGTTCTGGAAACTGGGTCGTTGGTAGGTTGAATTTTTGTAAGGATGGTCCCTTCCATTTCTATCCTGCTGGGATGTTCTATTTGGTGGAGTCCTATTTTGTTGTTGGTAGTTCTGTTTTGGTGGTGATCTCTGATTGTTTTGCTGTATGTTGTGACGGGGTTGGTGGTTGTTACGTCTTCGGATCTCTGTGTTCGCCTCTTCTGTATCCTCTCTCTGCAGTAGATCGGCGAAGTCCTTTATGCTTGTGATATTTTGAACCCTTTGAGCGTCCTGGATTCTTCTGTCGAAATGTTCCACAAGAATAGCGATGATGCCTTCCTCAGGTGGCTGCGGTATCATGGATTTCATGGTTAGGACGCGATCTATAAAGTATTCGCTCCTATTCAGTTTCCCTCCTGGTCTATATTGTTCATACTCTAATTTTTGTCTTGTGCCTTTCTGGACATCCCTGTTCCAAAATTTGTCTAGGAATTCTTTTCTGAACTGTTCAAAATTAGTTATGTCTCCTTTTATTAGAGTCCACCATTTTGAAGCACTGCCTTCAAGACTGTTTTCTATTACGTCAAATAGGCATTGTTGGTCATCTCCTATTAGTCCTATTTTGTGGTACGTCATTCTCTTGTAATATCTACTTAATCTGTATAAATATTCGTTTGGCTTGCTCTGTCTCCGTTGTATTTAGGTAAAGTCGGTTGTATAGTGTTGTAATTATCTACACCGCTTCCTTTACACATGACGTTTATTTGGGGTGGATTGGAATTATCTGGGCCTGCTCTAGCTTGTGGTAGTTCAGCTATTAAGTTCTGCACTTCCTTCATAACATTTTGTTTATTTGTATTTAATGTTTCTCTAATTGTTAGCTCTTGTGTAGTTAATGTCTCTTTTAGTACTTCTTCTGTTATCGTATTAGTAATTTTATGTTCCAATTGGTCTAATCTAGTGTTATTAACGTTAACTGTCTCTTCTAAACAGTTTAGTTGGGTCATGAATTTATTTTCCACTTGTGCTATTTGTATAGCAGTACGATCTTTAAGATTCTCTATCTCTGTCTGGAGATTTTAAAATTGGACGTTATATTAGATTCATGCATTTGGAATTTATTCTGTAGCTGAATTTCTAATTCGTTTTGGTTAGATTTTAATTGTGTTTCTATATTGATTTGTAATGTGTCTTGATTTGATTTCAGTTTCGCTTCTAAGTTAGTTTGTAATTCGTCTTGATTTAATTTTAATTTAGCTTCTAAATTGATTTGTAGGTTGTTTACTAATAATGCCATTTGGTCAATGAAACTTAGAGTTGGGGGCATGGTGGTAACTTCTTGTGTTTCGGTTTCTGTATTGGAAGTAGAATCACTTGTTTCGGTGTCTGTAGAAGTTGTAGGTCTAAGTACTTTTGCTTGTCCTTCCCTAGCTCTTTCGGTTTGTGGAATGGTTGGTCGGAGGTTGTATTTAGGTGTATCTTCTTGATTGGGGTTCATTTTTTATTTGGTTTATGTTGGTGTTTGATAGTTTACTTATATACTAACACATATACCAATTCAATAAAAACTTAAATCTAGATCACTTATAGTTAGACTTATATATAAATATGTCTAATTTCTTATATTGTTTAAATTTGATATATTCTAAGTTTGTCAGTTAATATGATTATGGAATATATTAAGCCTACTACGTTGTGCACCAATTATAAATATTATTATAATTTATAATTAGTTTACTTATGTTCGCCTCAAAAGTTGGGCGTCAATTATAAGTATTATTGTTCTTACTTGCCCCACGTTGGGCGCCAATTATAAATATTATTGTTCTTACTTGCCCCAAAGTTGGGAGGTAATTATAAATATTAGATCTATTAACTTCTGGAAAAGCTACAAGTTGCAGCGTCAATTATAAATTGTAGTCTTATAATTTAAATAATACTATCTTTCTATGAATTGAAAGGTTGGAAAAGCTGTAATTTTGATATATGAACTTTAATTATGCATAAGCTATACTAAAAGAAGTACAATAAATAATTTACTCATACACCATGGATACAATTTGTTAATGAGAATTGATTTATTTAGAATTTACTAATTAAATAATATACATTGCATTCAAATATGATAATCCAGTTTTCTAAAGGTCTGATGAATTTACGATTTTTTTTAATTATTAGCCTCGGTTAGAGTTCATTTGGTAGGCACTTATAATTGTCTGTATTTTAAATTAAGTCTTTTGAATTGTTTCTATGAAATTATCTCGGGGTAGGCACTCGGCTAGGTTTAAAATATTCCTTGAAATAAACGCATTGTTAAGAAAACTTTACTATTAAAATAATTTTCAGAACGTAAATCAAAAATTGGCGATTACTCTCAAAGTAGTTGTTAGGAAATTTTAGGAT